>JAECUM010026025.1:0-16564 GCA_016617855.1 Megalonaias nervosa | reverse complement strand
CCCCCCCCCCCCCGGTTTAAAAGGAAAATCAGAGCACATTGGAATAGTCAGTGATCTTCAACGGCAGATTTTGCTGCCTACTTGCTCCAACGCGTACTGAACACATACTACAACAAACAAAGGACGAAATTAAATTCAGTCCTAATACGAAAGCCGAAGCTACTTCAAGGAACGTCAACCAACTTTCCAAGCGAATCCCAAAAGTTTTAAGGAAATTCAAGAACCGTCCACCCTCACCCCACCCCACCCCTTCTAATTTCACAAATTACTTTATCGAAGATAAATGTTTAACTATTCTATCCTGTATTTTAATACAGGTGTACTGAAACTTTACAAAGGCATTTTTCAGGGTTATGTAAAATTTGTACGGAGCTCAACCTTTGCCTTTGCTGGACACACCTCATCCCACCCGCCATATTTTCCATGCTGAGTTTAAAGTGCAGTAGCTCTCACAATTTAAAATACAACATAAAACTAATTTTGTTATGAACACACGAAATTATATGGGGCCGACAATATTAAATTTGTGAAATATAAAACGGTTATAGACTGCCCTCGCTAAAGTGAAATCTTTTTTACAAATTTGTTTATTTTTGATCCTAAGATTTTAACTAACTGTGTAGTGGAGCTCACCGTAACTCTCCTAAAATTATCAATTATATGAGACACCAAAAAGGTATCTAGAATAAGCTTGCCCCTTACAGCGCCCCCTTTCCACATCTACCCGCTATCTACACTTCCGAAATTGTAATAAATATCGGAAGGTGGTATCACTTGAAAATATGACAAAACGTTGCACAAAGATTGTTTTACAAAACACGCATATACCCCGACCAGACGAGAGGCAAAATGCTTTGCATTTGTCTTGAAATTCCCAGAGAGGAAAGTGAAGTACTGTTGTTTATCAACAGTTTGCAATGACCTAATTGAAGTGATGATGCGCATAGACAAAACTACATATGTGGTTTGTTCCGAGCGTGCGGAAAGAACGAGTCTGATACTGTGTAGGAATGTCGAGGCCGTCAGGACGAGATGTTTGTTCATACGCCGTATCAAACGAGTTCTTCCCCCGACTGGGAACGAAACACTTTTGTGGTTTTATACTTTTTACATATTGTTATGTATAGTTAATTTGTATTTGTAAGTTTTTTTCTCTCCATGATTATATGGAATGTGCAATTGTGTTTTGGACTTAACTTTGTATAAAAATCACGTTCATTGTGTACCTGACCAGCAAATTTCATTTTGTAACAAATGATAACATAGTTAATATTTCTCCATGAGTATGGGTTAAATATCAAGATAATTATCAATGGAAGTAAACATGTTTATCAAATTCTGAGTGTAGGACATTTGAATTCCTCCATGACAAACCTGGTCTACCTGATGTTCCCCATGTTCACCTGATGTTTGCCATGTTCTTTATAATAATTTTAGTTATAGACATTGTCTTGTAGACACATTAGAATGTTCTAGAAATTAACTCTTGGCCCTCGTCGTGTTTCTATTTTTGTGTCGTTGCTTTTTTATATAATGTTGTTACTCGAAAAATTACACATTCTTGCATTGACATCTTTAACAGAATCGGTCTTATTATTGTGTTCAGTATTTCATTGGGTGAAATTTTTTATTCAAGTTGCTATTCACTGGAAATACAAAGTGCTCATCACTAATATTCTTGGATAGAAACATTAAATTGGAATTATAGTGAATTCAGACAAGAACATTTTTGGACGATATTATTTTGTTATATTGAAAAGATTGTAAGTACATCGACACACTTCAGGCCAATAACATTACCACGATCGAAACTACAGGCAAATCAACACATTCAGTAATGGAATACCACTGGAATTCAGTTGGAACTTTATACATTTGGACTTTTGATAGGATAATTTGAGAATTCACAATACTGTAAGTTCTTTTTAAATTTGCACATTGAATTCTAGGGAAATAAATTATTTGTTGAATTTTCCAGAACTTGTGGGTTTTCGCTCTTTTCTGTTACTTAGTTTAAGACCACAGAGTCGTAACAATATCTCCTTTTTATTCACGTTATTTTAAACGAAACAAATTTTTATATATATGAAATAGGCATTTTGGCGTTTTATGTAATATATTATACAACCCTAATGCACGTAACCGGGACTGTGCGGTTGAGTTATCCATCAGTCTACACTGTTGATATGGATTTGCTTTCTAGCTTTGAATTTAAAAATAAATGTTTATGGGACATACGACTGGATTTAATCTGCAATCACATGCAAGTGGGTTTTTTCCTTACTTCTCAAATAGAACATACGTTTAGGACCAGTAAGGGACCCTTTCACTTACACTCTACTTACTGAATAGACACGTAGTTTCCAGGCAAATTCAGGATGAATGTTACGTACCTGCAGTAATTAAAAACGTTCTTAAAAAGTAATCTTCACAGAAAGCTAATTACTTTGCATTATTTTTAAAATCTCTATTTACATTTTCACTTAATAAAAGATGATCTCAATGTATTGCACTGAAAGCGATAATTTATGTGTGTGTTTTGGATTTTTAATGTAGCTTTATCAGTTTTTCAGTCATATCGCTACAATGTCTGCAGTGTGACAGTTTATAGTGATGTCAAACACTGGGGCATCATGCCGCAGACATGTGGCATCATGTCCCACCCAGTCACATTATCCTGACACCAGGCCGACCAGTCCTAACTATAACCTCATAACGCTGAGCGCAAAGCGATTAAGCTGTTAGTACCATTTTTATAAATCTTTGGTATGACTCGGTCGGGGATCGAATCCGCGACCTCCGGCATCAGAAGCGGACGCTCTAACCGCTAGCCCGCCGGAGCGGTCAAGTGTTAATTTAAGCATATTCTGTTGCTTTCTAACACGCGGACTAGATTTTTGATATTCATTTAGATATATTTAAACAAGAAAATTCAAAACAAAATTGTTCGGTTTTAATCTCTTTATTTTCTGCTTGTTCGTGTTCCAGTGATGAAAAACTTTCAACAACATTGCAACAAGATGTATGTTTTCTAAATTTGCGTCACAACCAAAACAGTGATTACCAACGTTTATGTTGCGAATGTTTGTCAGTTTTATCCTCAGATTTACAGATAAATTCGATTCTTCTGTACTTTTTAATAGACAAACTCTCTCTCTCTCTCTCTCTCTCTCTCTCTCTCTCTCTCTCTCTCTCTCTCTCTCTCTCTCTCTCTCTCTCTCTCTCTCTGTTTTATTCACTTTGCACACTAACTTCATCTGAGAATTCATTGTCAAACATTCAGTCCAAAATGTTTTTGTCCACCTTACAGTTTCTCGGTCTAGATACCGTGAGATGCACATAAACTGCTCGTCGCTACACTCCCAATATCTCCAGCGGCAAAAGCGAGCATTTTCACACATTATGACTGCATTTCTTAAAATTACAAACATTACATTTTTGAATAATTTAAACTGTATAGCAGTGCACCATTCCCGAGATTTTATAAGTGGACTATTATTGAATATTTCCAAGTTGTAAAAGTAATTCCGGTCTGAGTGTGCAATGTGGAAATTTTAGGTGTCCGATACGGACACACAGACTGAACATCAGTATCGCACGCCAGATCGATCATGTAAGATTAAACGGGTATGTAATTGTACATGATGTTTTAATGCAATGTTTCTCCGCCTACGTACCAAAATTTTACATTCTCTGAAGACAAATATATCGGAATGATGTTTCGACAAATTTGAGCTTCACTTGGGGAAGATTGTGCTCTCTGGTTGATATCATTTAAACGATGAAATTGAAAGGGAAACGTTTTCTGCTAGCGGAAAATGTAAGTGTTACTTTTTTAAGTGTAAGTGTTACTTTTTTAAGTGTAAGTGTAAGTGTTACTTTTGCAAGTGTAAGTGTTACTTTTGTAAGTGTAAGTGTTACTTTTGTGAGTGTAAGTGTAAATGTTACGTTTGTAACTGTAAGTGTTACTTTTGTAAGTGTAAGTGTTACTTTTGTAAATGTAAGTGTAAGTGTTACTTTTTCTTCCTATTTTAGGAGTTTATTGGAACATGTTTTTTATTTCATCGATGTGAATCATTTTGTCATTCCAAGGATGTGAAGCACGGGCACAGGCTTGAGTACCAATATCACTGATAAATATTTTATAAGAAACCCTCCATCATTCATGAGCGAATTTAACATGTACAAAATTAGTTCTCATCTTTTATACTGTTTAACAAAAATTGAACAGAAACGTATCACAAGATACATTAGGAGTATGGTTTAGTATACATGTATAAGCTGAGAGTGAATGCTCGTCCATCCATGTTTACCTACGAAACGTTGTTAAGTTCGAGGAAAATTAACACACCTGAAAAGAAACTGCCCCCTAAACATTCATTACAGAGTTCACATGAATGTAAGGAAACAGATACGGCAGGTCCAGAAAGTACAGTATCGCCAAAGAATTAACGTCAGATAGATCAATATCAGTGTGTACCACAACTCCCGCCCCCACCCCCCACCCCGGCCAACACCTACCCAGGCTCAAATTAGTCAATTTTTAATAAAGAAGAAAGATGCTACAAGAAAAGAGACGATAGACATAAGCTCGGACGATGTCTCCAAAGCCCTAGAAAAAGTGATATCACTGTGGAGAGGAAATACATGTAAAAATTATTAGCAATAGATGGGAGTTAGTGCTTAGATGGACAAACGCAGACCAGTATATATCTAGGTGTGTGTGTGTGTGTGTGTGTGTGTGTGTGTGTGTGTGTGTGTGTGTTTAACATAGCTTTAAAAATTTGTCAGCTATCTCACTACGATGTCTGTAGTGTGTCAGTTTATAGGGATGTCTAGCACTGGGGTATCATGCCGCAGACATGTAGCATATCGTCCCACCCAATCACATTATCTTGACACTAGGCCGACCAGGCCTAACACTATCCTCTTAATGCTGGGCGCCAAGCGAAGCAGATGCTAGTGCCATTTTTGTCTTTGCTATGACTCGGCCAGGGCTCGAACCCGCGATCTCCCGCATCCGAGGCGGCCTCTCTCTCCCTCTCTCTCTCTCTCTCTCTCTCTCTCTCTCTCTCTCTCTCTCTCTCTCTCTTTCTCTCTCTCTCTCTCTCTCTCTCTCATAGTCACATAGTCGGTATAATTTGCCTTAAGTTTGTGTTCAGTTTAATAATTTTGATGTTATAACATGTTGACATATCACTTTAAGTGATTCTGATTGGTCCAAATAAGCCCATGAAGTTATTGAGCAGTATTATTGATTGGCTGCGGTCGTGTGAAAACATTTTAAGCCCGCCTTCTGGAGTTTTTTGTTTTCAATTAACATTTGGCGACCATTTATTGATTCCAGTCATGAAAGGAATTAAGGAAATAGAAATGAAAACTTTGTCATAAAACGAATCTTAAATGTGTAAAGATTTAATACTAAATTTATGAAACGTGTTGAATTATGTCCACTCGTTTCATCAGTTCAGTAATAAATCATTACCCATCTGAGATCCTCTGTATACAGGGTATATTTGTACATGTGTGAATATATGTATGTGTGCATATGTATTATAGATATGTATGTACGTGTGTGCATGTATATATAAATTCACCGTGCTTCACTTTCCAAAGTGACGAGTACCTTGATCTTGTCTGTAAATTATTATTTGGTTTGATTTTTCTTTTTAATCTATATGCCCACTGCCTTAATTCTCTTTTTCTTGCAGGATCATCAGGGTATCCTTCACAGCGTGTAGCTCTTTATGGTCATTGACAATTTATGTTCTATAGGTATATTTGTACAAATGGTACAGTTCTTATTAATCTTGTCTGACAATTGTTAGTATTTTGTCTTTAATTACAAGAGAACGAGAGGTTCCATATTCCATATCTTGTATATAGGATACTCATTTCACAGAAGCAATCGGACCATATGTTGAAACAAAATGGCGATATAAATGTTACTTAAGTTCTGGTACAAGCAGATTAAGTGGAGTAGCAACACTCTTCGCAAATAATATAGATTTTACAATTTCAAGACGCTTCAAGGATAGCAAAGGAAATAGAATTGCCTTTGGTATGGAAGTTGAGAATCATTAAATAGAACTTATAAGTATGTATTTGCCAAACGAAGATTCTCCGACATTTTTCGTCGTAATCGAGTCAGTTATCAAGGAGTACAAAAATCCTACCACTGTAATCTGTGCAGACGGGAACTTAGTTCAAGGTCGTGATACGGGTGTATGTAATTACAGAACAATAAATAATCCGAAAGTAAGGGACAGTACTGGATTTAAAAAAAAATAAATAATTGCATCTCCGCGATCCGTGTAGTCTTTATAACCCTGAGATTCAACAGTGTACATGGATTTAGAAAAATCCGTTTAAAATAACACATTTATACTTTTTCTTGGTAAACGAAGTTTAAGTTATATGATAGTCAGACTACAGATATATATCCCAGCTATGGGTCTGACCATTCCATGACGATACTCACCTTTCAATTTAAAAAGGGACCTGATTTCTGGAAAATCGATAACTCGTAGCTATAAGACAGTGTAAATGTAGAAAAGGTAAAGAAGAAATTAGAAGCAATAAATTTACTTTGTGCTACTACTACTACTACTACTACTACTACTACTACTACTACTACTACTACTACCATTACTACTACTACTACTACTAAAAGTGCTTCGGATAGGGGAGGTCGCGGGTTCGAATACTGGCCAAGTCATACCAAAGAATGGTACTAACAGCTACCTCGCTAGGAGCTCAGCATTAAGAGGTTAGTGTTAGGACTGGTCGGCCTGGTGTCAGGATAATGTGAATGGATGGTCCATGCTACATGTCCAGGGCCGTAGAGAGCGATCACGCGCCATGGGGTAAGAAACACCCGGGCCTCTCCTAGTTCTTGTTCAAACAAAATTTTTCTTTTATAAAATTGAAAAGTGTTGTTCGGCCCGGACCCCCTTACAGGTCCGGGCCCCGGGGATATATCACCGCCCCCCCCCCCCAGCTTGTCGGCCCTGTGCATGTCTGCGGCATGATGCCCCAGTGCTAAACATCACAATAAACTGCCCCACTTCAGACATCGTAGCGATATGACCAAAAGATTTGTAAAGCTACGTTACAAATCCAAATCACACACACACACACACACACACACACACACACACACACACAGAGACAGAGTACTACAACTAATAGTACTACTACTAGTACTACTACCACTCCTAGTACTAATACTACTATTAGAACTACTACTACTAGTACTACTACTGCTACTAGTACAACTACTGCTAGTACAACTACTGCTAGTACTACTACTACTTGTACTACTACAGCTAGTACTACTACTACTAGTACTAGTACTACTACTGATACTAATACTACTAGTACTACAACTACTTGAACTACTACAGCTAGTACTACTACTACTAGTACTTATACTACTAGTACTAGTACTACTACTGATACTACTACTACTAGTACTACAACTACTTGAACTAGTACTATTACTAGTACTACTACTGATACTACTACTACTAGTACTACAACTGCTTTAACTAGTACTATTACTAGTACTACTACTAATAGTACTAATACTAGTACTACTACTAATAGTACTAATACTAGTACTACTACTACTACTAATAATAATAATAATAATCAGGATGATCAAGTATTCTTCGAAAGACTTTATTGCAGACAGCACCCTTACATTAGATCATTCATCTTAAAGGAAAAGGGGGAAAAAGAAACGGAACTGTTGAAGGAAATTGAACATTCGGAAAATGTATTTAAAACAAATTTTCATTTTTTAGTTCGGTTGTACTTGGAAATTTGAAAATTCGGCTTGAAGAAATAAAAAAAGAAAAGTGAAATTGATCATTGTACTATCAAAAAGTAAATGGATAGAAGAGAAGAAATTATATTCTTTTTAGCTTGGAGAAAGATAATGTAACATTATATAAACAAAAAACAATATAAAACTGAAAAGATCATTCAGGCAAATAATCACTTATGAGTTTAAAATTTTGAATGAGGTGAAAAAGTTCTTTGATACATTACTTAGTAAACAAAGTGATAGTAAAATTAAAATAAAACTAGGTGATATACTGGAATGATTTGACGTTCCTAAATTGACAGAAGGTGAATCAAAACAATTAGAGGGTGAAATAATTCTGTCTGAAGTTTCAAAATGCTAAAGAACGTAAGTAATGGTACAGGTCCAGGAAGTTATTGATCTGCAACTGAATTTGATAAATTCTTTTGAAAGGAGTTCGGACAGGTTGTTTTTTCTTTTTATAAATTCAAACAATCAAAGATTTGAAAAAAGAATTGTATCTGAAACACAGAAGGGGATGGGGGTGATTATCACATTATTGCCAAAGGAAAATAAATGTGAGGAACTTTCGTAAAAATTTGGAGTCATACTACATTTTAAAATATTTACTATAAAATAGGATCATCAGTTCTTGCTAGCAGAATAAAAAATATTTGACAAATTTAATACAAAAAAGTCAAAAAGGATTTATGAAAAGTAGATATACAGGCAAGTAGTCCGACAGAATAGAATAATTTGTATGATATTATTTTACGTACAGGTTGATGTTGAAAAGCTTTTGACAGTCTCCTGGAGATTTATACAGTAAGTGCTTTCTTTCTTTATATGCAAACACACGTGATTCAAAATGAATTTTTTAATATTAGACGTGTATGTCGCCAATCGGATATTCTCTCTCTTTATTTATTCTTATTAGTAGCGGAGATTTAGGAATACGGAACAGTAATGATGTTAGAGGTATATGCGTAAATGGAACTGAAAATAAACTGGCATAATATGCCGATGACATATAGAGGCATAAGTGGATCGGTTGTATGCCCGTTAGAGACATTAGACACATTTCCATCAATGTCCGGATTAAAAGTGAATAACAACAAAACAAATGCTATAAAAATAGTGTCATTTAAGAATTGATGGACACAGATGTGCATAGATGTAGGATTTGATTGAATTTCCAATTTCTCTTTACTAGGAACTGAGATATCCGTGAAAAGGTTGTGGAAATGACTTTTGAAAACAAAATTCAAGATGTACAGAAACGTTTAAGGGAATTGAATCGAAGAAAATTAACAATATAAGAGAAAATCGTTGTTCTAAAATAAACGGCTTTATCTAAACTGACATTAATTCGTGATGTTGCCAAAGCCAACATCAAGTGCTTTAAAACGAATTGAAACGGTCGTTATAAAATAAATAAAACAACAATTATTTAAAAGCTTGAAGAAGGTGGATTGCGCATTAAAAGTCTTAAGAAATATGTTAGGGAAAGAGTTGCTGATTAATCGTTCTGGACAGCAAAATATAAAAGATTACTCTCTCAAAAATTGTCGTATTTTTAAATTAAATGATTTGCAAATATTGCGATTACACATGGGTGCCCGCCCTTATGGCAAGGGGGCTGAAGAAATTTGCCCCTACCCAGATTTCACCTGTAAAGATGTTTTGGCCGACACACGTAATACTTACTAGCTGACCACAATATGTCATCCCCCCTACAAAAAAAAAATTATTCTGCGGACGCCCCTTCGTGATTATCAAAAAATATTTTTTAAAAATTGTTTTGAAAGGATGTACTTTTAGCATGAGCAGAATTTATGATAATCGAAAAAGATAAAAGTTTCCATCGAAATATCGCACCAGGCTGTCTGGAAAAAATAAAAATATAATAATTAATAACAGAATAATTTTATATCGATCGTAACTGTCGAAGGGCGTAAAATTTATATATCATTTCTTTGATGAGATTTATATTTGTCATAGGCAGAGTTGCGTGAGATGTATGATTTTTCATTCCAGATTACACAATATTATGATATAAGTGCAAGAAGTCTATATTTAAAAAGATTCAATACGCAACACACGAGAAACCAAATCCCCCAGTCCTGCCAGAAATTTTGAGGAATCAAAAAGGACATAGACAGATATATAATAGTTTAATAAATTAATTTTTAAGTGTCCCAATGCTCAAGAAACCCAACCCTTTAAAAAAAATTCTAAACATTGCAAAACGGCAGAGATTGATGTAGTAAGTTATGATCAATTCCATATAAAATAAGTTTGGACACAAAATTATGGTAGCTCCAGTTTAGAATTAACCACAATATACTGACTAAAAATAGTTTCTTATTTAAAATAAATTGGGTTTGTAGCTGACAATGCCACTCTTTTTATAATAGTGAACAGAAATGATTAAATGTTTAGTTTGCAACTCTGTTGTTGTGAAACATTTTCGAGTCATTTTTACATTTTCGTAGAACTGGCATTAGAGTGGATTTCGAGATTTCTGAAAATCTTATTTCATGTTTAGATTTAAATGAATCCTACTAATCAAGTTTCGTAAATCAAGTATTATTATTAGCAAACTCCATTACATTTAGATCGAAATTTCGAAACAAAAAACTCAAGCCTGCAAGAGCTCCACTTTGGTTTGATATTTAATTTTAAATTCGAAGCTTATAAGTCTGAACTGGGAGATCCGAAAGTAAAAAAAGAAATTACTAAATGGAATCATGTGAAAACATATTTGATAGGGAAATATAACAGTTTACTATAGAAGTGTAGTAGATGATAACCGTGAATAATGACATATTTTCAAAGTGGTTACTTAATGAAGTATCGACTTTAAGAAAATAACTTTACTCTCATTTTCTCGCATCTGTATGAGGTAGGTATGTAATGGAGTTTGCTAGTAATAATACACACACACACACAGACACAGAGACACACACACAGACACACAGACACACACACACACACACACACACACACACACATATATATATATATATATATAGAGAGAGAGAGAGAGAGAGAGAGAGAGAGAGAGAGAGAGAGAGAGAGAGAGAGAGAGAGAGAGAGAGATACACCGATACACCGATTCAGTGCCATCATTTTATTGGTGACGCGTGTTTAGTCGTGAAGGAATATGGGCTGGTGCGTGCAGGCAAGGCGATGGGTGCCGTTTACCCGCGGACCTGGGTTCGAATCTCCGTAGAGTACAAATTAAAAAAATTCTCTAACCTGTATGATAGTATTATTTGTATTAAAATATCAATTCTGCCTACTATTATCAAGTATTCTTCTATAGAATCCAGGGATAGCACTTTCCGTTCTGTCTGGTGTATATTTATACTCTCGGTGATATAGTATATATATATATGGCGGTATATATATATATAAGGGTATATATATATATATATATATATATATATATATATATATATATATATATATATATCTCAAGCCCAAGTACAAGTTGAAATATTGTGCTAAGATATATGTATTACATGCATCTATTATCTATCTTTATATCAATAAATCCTACTAATAATATAAAACTTGAAGGGAAAAAAGAAATTCTATATAATTAATTAATTATCATTAATTCACTCACTATACAAGGTAACAGAATTTACCTGGCTTAATTTATCTTTGCAATAACTAATATATAATGCGTAAAAGCCAGGTAGAAACGCTTCTGGTTGCAATTTTGTTTTCATGAACGTAACGAATAAGCTAAAACGAAACACTGTGTTGCGAGGAAACGACGTCGGAAAATGATATGAAAATACAAGCAGAAGAGACGTTCAGTTTTGAGGAAAATGGTGAATACATCAAAAGCGTAAGGAGCCATGGTTTTTCACCTTGATAATCATCAAAATTAGATGCCGTAATTTAAATGGAAAGGATATTGTACATCTACTCCAACACCCATTCAACAGTAAATAAGAAACTATTTAGCCACCCATCGTTATATACATGGAGAATAGTTTCAAAGATACACACTCTTTAAATTGTGTGCCTTGTGAATTTTCAAGCGAGACAAAATGAAAAGAAATTTCGGTGAAATTTCATACCGGAACACTTTGTGTTATGCCGTGCAACTGAAAATGTGTTTGTTTTCATGATATAAAATATGTAGTAACCATGATAAATCCGAATTCGGAACCGAATAAATGAAAGGTTTCCAAGATATGTTTGCATTGTCTGACAGCTTTACAAATGTTCCCGTGGACACTTTCACATGCAGTATTGGAGATACCATCATTTCCTGCCGATTGTTTAGGTTAACAAAATTCATCCTTTGTAGCTGAGGGACAAAATATAAGAGCCATTTGCCAGGTGGTGGGGGTGGGGTAAGTTTTCAAGGAAGTACTGAAAATTGTAATCAACTAAACAAATAGCAAATGGCTGTCGATTGTTACACAGCTTTGCAGCAGTGGACCACGTAACCGGATATAATTACTATCACCAAATTAAGCCAAAATTGAATGCAAAGACATGATTTTAATCTGGTGTTTAGGGAAATGCCAGACACACAGAACTAAATGTAACATCTTGCCGAACATTTTGTAAAATGCATTGATAAACACATTTTAATGTCGAAATTTGTGGTTATAGGATTAAACATTTCCAAATTTCTTTAACGAATATATTCTAACCAAATTAACTTCTTTTGCGGCACCTTTTTTATGTTTGATAACCTGCTCAACGCTATTCACTGCCACGAATGCGCGCGCGCAAACACACACACACACACACACACACACACACACACACACACACAAGAACGCATAATTTGGACATAACTTTTACCATAAAGTAAATCATTCGCACTGTATCTGCTAATTTTCCTAAGTCCAAAATTATTTTGTTCGTTTACTTTTGTTGTAGGCCATTCATACTTTAATTTTTCAAAATCGAACAAAAATGAGATACTAATATGGGTAAAGGAAAATAAATCAATCGTCTTCAATGTCAGTGGTGCTTTTTTGCATAAAACAAATGTTGGCTGGAGCCAAACGGTTGAAATTTCATAATCTAATACGGGTGGAGCACACCAATTTCTAGCTCCACAACTTAATTATTGCGATTAATATTACTGAATTTCGATCTTTTTGTAAGCAGAGGAGATCAGAATCACTTAAGCGACAGAAATAATGATCATTTTATATCGTGTCATGAGATTCCAAGTGTTTCAAAGAAATTACGAAAGGGTTTTGATCATATGGTACCGTCTTTTCAGGAAACCGCGTTACGGACCATATTTGCCAAAGAATGGGACATATTATCAGAGGCAAATTGAAATAAAGTGTATTGTACCAGGGCACACCTTATTGATCCAATGGCAGGATTCGAACTCGCACACTTTCTTTAGTTATGTTGACACGCTAACCACTGAGACACTTCGGTTCCCCCTGTCTATCAAGGACACTAAATACATTTCCCGAGGGGTAAAATATATAGTTAAAGTTTGGAATATAGATTTATAGTGCTTGTCCTTTATAAGGAGTGTCTCTTGTAAGAGTATGTCCTCTATTGCATGTTGACTGCGTACAAAATGGGAATACCGCTTATCCTTTCATAAACCTTACCGTTAGTCAGTCAGCAGATAACAATCTCGCTCATTCGATTTGCCCATGTTAGGGAATAATTCGTTATTTTCTACAGCAATACAACGTTTTAAATAATAAAATTAAATCAACAGAAATTATTTTTATTACCAGAGCAGGTGTTTTTTTTTTTATTGAAGTGTTCAGAATGTCACTTTTAATATGGTATGCGCCATACTTTTGCGTTTTAAAGACGAAACCATTATGTGAGGGTAGGGAAAGTTGCCCTTGACAAACGATGTCAAATATTGCTACCAAATCACAAACACAAACGCTACACTCGACAAAAGAGTCTTTTTGTATTAAAATTAACGAGAGGTATCATCCAGTTTATGAAACTCTGGACATTATCGGGTAGTGAATCATACCAAATTTAATGGGCTTTTGATTTTTGGAACAAAGTAATGAAACTTCTAAAGACGAAATCGTTTGACATTTTGTTTCACAAATTATTTTAAGGTGAAGTTCAGTGTGTATACAACTTTTACTATATGAACTACTCGCAGAATAGGTATTGGATTTTCTCAATAAAGTGTAATTCGGTGAAAGACAGAGCTGATAATCACTTTACGCAATTTTTTTTACCACTGATGATGCTATATTTTTTGTTTAATACAACGGTAAAGACAATTCATCAGTAAAGTGACTAAATTACGTCAGAATAGCAATCTACATTAAATAAATTGTCGTCCCCCACTCTGTGTCCTTCTTAAAATTCTGGAATACTTAATGATTCTTCGTGAGAATTAATTCATTCTATATGCGATTTCAACACACCAATTTTTTTTTTAGATTAATATGAGTTTCAAGAAAAAAGAAATGTACAAACAAATGATGGAAGAAACAACGGAATGTGTAGAGCGAGAGACCATGAATAATAATTAATGACAAATGAATGAATGTTCAAGAAAAGCGACAAATATAAGAACTGAAATTTATGAGTGCACAAATAAATGAAAGTAAACAAGGGAATAACAAAATCAACATCAGAATGTCAGATCATAAGAGTTAGAAAACTTACCAGTTGTCAATCTCAAGGTCATACGTCATTTCGCATGTGGCCATGATATCTATAACAAACAAACGCAGAAAGTGAAATCAACTAGTTGGCTGTATACAACAGCTATAAGAGGTGTTAGTTTTATATCCTGGCTAAGTGTCTGATTTTG
The DNA here is from genome assembly GCA_016617855.1 of Megalonaias nervosa. NCBI lineage: Eukaryota > Metazoa > Mollusca > Bivalvia > Unionida > Unionidae > Megalonaias > Megalonaias nervosa. Next base: position 1,952 of record JAECUM010026025.1, on the reverse strand, counting down.
AGGAAGTGATAAAGCAATTATCTTCTCAATATATAGCCCTCAGGTGCACAGAACAATGAATGACACTAATCTCCCCTAATTACATCTTAGTTGAAAATAGTTCAAAGACATATTCTGCGTGGAAAGTAAATTAGTTTTTTGATTGTTGATAGTAAACTGGAAAGAACAGACTACTTGACTGTAAATTAGACAAAACATTTGCTTACTGTCACCTCCCTTCTCGCTCTTGTTGGTTCGTCATTTAGTTTAGTCTATATTCCCCTCTCGTTTCAATATACTCGACGGTGACTGAATGGCTGCACCGTGAGAGTTCAAGAAGCTAACCATGAGGTGTTTGTAGAGCTCTACATTATTTCCCCTTAACCCATCTTTTATGCATAAGTATCTTTTATTTGTTTAATCAATATGAATACAATAGAAGCTAAAAAAAAAATAAAAGAAATGAAGCAACTTATAAATTTACAAAAAGACCGTGAAAAACTGCAACAGGCACAAAGCTACATTTTGTAGTGGACACATTGAGGAGGAATTTAAATGGTTCACTGACTCCATAAAAACACAGACAATCCTAGCTCTGCTAAAAATTAAAGTATGTTTGTTTTATGCGATATAAATACGATATGGGTATAATATGTAAGCTGTATCTTTGATACACCAAAAACTGCGCAAGCCTCGTTTCCTTTTACTGAAAAATGTATATACATCTCGTGGTATATCAATGATACATTACGTACGGACGCACTGACGCACGCACCCCCCGTACATACATACATACATACATACATACATACATACATACATACATACATACATACATACATACAATTCCGACGAAATTTATGCTTTATGTACCTGATTGAATGATTTCTGTTTTGCAAGCCTTAACAAGCATTCCACGAATTTCATAAGTTTCATTTGCCATGAGAAAAAAGGACAGAAAGGTGCTGATTTTAATTTGACCAAACTGCAGAACAGCCTAATGAAAATAAAAAGTCAGATGCCTCGTTTTCTAAGACATTTTTTAGTGTGAGGTTATAACTTCATTTGTGACGTTATCAGGTTTATCATGTCACGTGGTACATACAGAGATATTATGACACTAGCCCCCGACTTTTCGCTACCCCAGCTTTTCACCCATAAAATGTTATGCCATGATCGTGTAATTCTTTAATTCCGCCATCCTCGCCATCTATCATTCGCGAAGCATATACCGTGTCCAAGCATCATTGTTTTAACGGTATTTCATCCGTGTCATGTCATTTGTAACATTGCTCAGAATTTCCTCGCCTCGAGGACTAATTGACACTTCTAGAAGTATCCCTCTATATGTAAGCCGAGCGTTCCGGATGTGTTACAATACTCCTGTCTCCCCGAGGCGCGTGCTGGTGTGTTCAAACAAAACGAATATGCTAAAAACTGACTGATTGATTTGAACGGAACATTTCTTAGAGATTTTAATTAGCTGAAGACTGTCAGACACCCTGAGTAAAGATCAGCCTATTTTCGAGCCAACAAGGATGATAAATCTGTGTTGGCCCTTTAGACTGGTAATACTGCAATGAGACGAGATTGAATAAGCAAACGACAGTACACATGAGAAAATATCATAAGATAAAAATGAAATTATACAAGAAATATTTAAACATTACGACAATCTGTATACCGGTCAAAATATAATACAAAACTAATTAGAAGATTAGTGAATTGATATCGACTATGTTGAGTTACAAAGGTCTCAAAACAATTACGAGAAAACTTTCTATCAGATTTGGAAATAAGAAGAGTAATAAAAGAATTGCACAAAGGTAAGTCACCAGAGTCAGATGAATAAACATCAGAGTTCTGTAAAAAGTTTAAAACCGAGCTAACGCTAATTCAAAAATACTACAGAATAATACTTTCGTCAGGAGAAATGACGGATTCTGTGAAAGAACGGATGATTACATTGATAT
>JAECUM010026024.1:0-17288 GCA_016617855.1 Megalonaias nervosa | reverse complement strand
CCAAAGTTGTCACTATGTCCAGCTACAGCCAATGTTATTACTATGTCCAGCTACAGCCAATGTTATCACTATGTCCAGCTACAGCCAATGTTATCACTATGTCCAGCTACAGCCAAGGCGTGCTTTACAAAAATTGTAAATAGCTCCCATTTACATCACTGCTCACCATTTACAGCTAAAATATCTCCCATTGTAAAGATGGTAGAAAGTGACGGGTTTAGGGCATTTCACATTTCATTATTAATAAATTCTGAGGAAAGTTTCAACTGAACAATGGATGAAATCTGAATCCAAGGGTAGCTGATGAAATTATCCTTGAAGTGAGAATGGAAGGTATCATATCCAAAATGAATACAACATAATGAACTACTAAACAGAGGTGTGTACAAATAGAAAATATCTCGGGCTTATGTAATATTAAAATAAGGATAGGCATTCATACTTTTCACATACATAAAATAACAATCATCAGTGTTACAGCTAAACATAACATTAATCTCATCAAGTTACTCCTTTGTTTGATGAATAATGAATTTTTGTCTATACATTTCTGGAAAATGACTTACAAGAGCCATGTGGCTGAAAATTATTAAATGGTCTATCATTAGAAGTTATCTATATTTTTTTCTGTAAGTACAGCTTGAGGAAGCTTGGGCAATCACTCATTTAAATGTACCCTCGTCATCTATCTTACTGCACCCCAATCCAGATGATGGAGGCTAGTCTTTAATGAAAAAAAGTACAATAAATCTTTTAAAAATAACACGAGTACAGAAACTATAATACAAGTTACACAGTTCATGTAAGCTCATTTACCGATATAAATTTTAAAATAATTTTTATTTTTTAAAATTTAATTGTAATATAGTTATAACAAAGTTTATTCAATCATGATTTTTGAGTAATCTACACACTGTCATAAAAAAATTTCCAGATGAAAATTATCGATTGTTATGGACTTTTACAATGGCAGTTTGGCATTATACTGGGTCAAGAAGGTCAATACTGGATTGAACTATTACCAGTGCAGGGGGAATCAAGGTACGATTGCATGAACAAGGAGTCGTGTGCATCTTCATTCATCTCCTGTACGGATGTTCAACTATAAATGGGACAGAGGAGTTTTATTCTTAGCTTGTACATATGACATTTCTTCAAAATGATAACTTAGCATGATGTAAAATTTAACTAAAATAAATCTGAATTGACAGCTGTGTTTCTAGTCTTTTACATGTATGAAAGCACATATTTGTATGGGAAAAATAGGCAGTAAAAGATTTGTCAGTATGCAAATTGCTGGGAGGGACAAGGAAATCTGGCAATATCAACAAGTATTACATTATCAAAATTAGTCCCCCCTCCCACCACATTTTAATATCAGTAATACCATACCTGTTGCTATTGCATAGCTAAATTTGTCAGTTTGGCAGGAGGTCTGATGATCCCAAAAATGGACAATAAAAATAAACACAAGGAATACTCACCCTCACAGAAGAGCAGGAGTCTGCTGTTGATAGCATCTGCATGGATTACTTTTTGAACAATGATGACTGAGCCCAGTGAGAAAATGCCTTTACTTTGACTAGCTGACAAATGAAGGCAAAAAGAGGACAAAGCAGATTCAGAATACCAAAATGAGGCTTTCATTACATCCTCCAAAGATAAATGAGTCAGACAGGACCATGAGGCAACAATGGCTCAAACTTTCACGTGCTTTAATTTTCATAAAGGACAGGTCCCTATCAGTAAGGGACTGGTAAACTCTCTTGATAGTTAATGCAATCCACCTAGAAATGGAGGAAGCTGAAATATCAGCTGAAACTTTAATGGGTAGGAAAAGACATTTCCTATTGTTCCTTCTTCCTTTAGAGACTGCCAAGTGAAAATGGAGAGCCCTAACTGGACATAAAAATCTATCTTTGTCATCCCGATCACACATATGGCTTAGACTGCAGATCACAATTGGGAATGGAGCAATCAGAGGAAGCTGATATTTTTGCTAAAATCCTGGTTGGCAAAGGAGAGAAACCAGCTCATAATTCCCAGTGAACCTGATAAAACGCTGCTGTATGGACAGGGCATGGAGCTTGCTGCTTCGTCTCACAGATGCAATGGACAGGGCATGGAGCTTGCTGCTTCATCTCACAGATGCTATGGACAGGGCATGGAGCTTGCTGCTTCATCTCACAGATGCTATGGATAGGGCATGGAGCTTGCTGCTTCATCTCACAGATGCAATGGACAGGGCATGGAGCTTGCTGCTTCATCTCACAGATGCAAAGACCAGCAAGAAAACCATCTTGATGGTAAGGTTTTCAAAGGAAGCTTCACCCAAAGGTTCAAAGTAGGGTTTATTTACAGATATAACTTTATCATAACATAAATTTTGCCTTGAGGAGGTAGTGGGGTGGGTGATTCCAAGCCCACACTTTGGTGAACTGAAACTTGGTTCTAACACACCTGTGTGGCTGTAGGAAGAAGTTCATATTTTCAAGACCAAGTTTGAATTTTAAAATCTTAAGTTCCATAAGCATTTAAAATATTTTACCTATAATGTATATCTGTACACTGGGTGTCCTCTTGTCCCTTAATCCAGCCCTTGACATAGATGTCACTCATCTTTTCTCCCGTGAAGAAAGCATCATCTTCAAGTACAACATCATCTGTATTCCAAATAATACACCTGAGCACATAACTGAAAGAAAAATAGTGTTATCAAAATGTTTTTATCTGGAAATAAATTAAGTATTAGAAAAGCAAGAGCCTCTCAAAGGGATTGAGGCTTTACTTTTGGAAAGAATTTTCAGAAATCCAAGATAAAAGTGCTTCTTTTTAATTACCAACTGTTGAACCCATCTTTGATATTCTTGAGCAGTAACAACATTTTCAAGATGGCCACAATTGTAGCCATGTCAGATGTAAGATCAGAACCATTTTCATTTAGGTCTAAGTAGACAAAAGTAATAAATCTTTCAGTGAAAAGTCTGTGTCAATATAATCATCCATTCAAGAGGAGTAGCAATAACAAGATTTTCAAAAGTTCCAGCATGGTGGCCATATTGGAAGTCAAATTGGCATGATTTTCATTTAGGACCAACTAGACACCATAAGAAGTCTTCTGGTGAAATCTCACTTAGAAGGAGCAGTGATAATACAATGTTCAAGATGGCTGTCATGGTGGCCATATTTGATATCAGACTGGTACCATTTTCATTTAAGACTCACCAGCTAACATTAGAAGTCTTCTTGTGAAAATGCCTTCATGTTATGACTTTCCATTTAGGAGGAAGAGTGATAACAATATTCTGAAATGACTGCCATGGTGGCCATATTGGATGTCAAATCAGCACTATTTTCACCTGGAACCAATTAAACCTTAGGATGCATATATGTGAAAAGTTTTATGGCAATTCTCAGAGTATTTTATCAGGAGTAGACATAACAAACTTGTGATAACAGATGGATAGATGATGGACAACATGCCACCCTCTTCTGGTCCTTCACCTGTAGATCTTAAAAACTGATAAGAGAATATTTTTAAAATTTGTTATTTTAAAAAACTAAATTTGATTAATGTAAGCATTAACTAGAACAATATAATAGAAATTTACCTGTTTTAGTTTCAGAGACTTTTAACACTCTTTTTTGCACTTATCCATTTTTGTTTCTCTAACCAGACACATGTATCTAGTGATCAACCCAGTCTGATTGATTGACTGATTGATTAATTGACTGATTGTGAATTTTACAGTGCACCAGCACTAAAAGGCTATATAGTGCCACAAAATGTTATACAAATAATAATACAAATAAGCAAACCAATCTAGCAATTTTATCAAAACATACTTACAAGCCCATCTCCCATATCAAAGCCCATCCCCCATATCAAAAGAGCAAAAAAAAAAAATCCCACAAGGCCACAGTACAGAATCCAATCAGGTCTTGGGATGTATCTGTATATTATTTGTCTGGTTGGTTTTTTTAATTTTGGAGTTATGGTGCTTAAAAGGAAGTGTTAAAGATGTCCAGACCATGAATGGATGAATGGAACAAACAAAACCAATATGTCTCCCATGCAAAGGGGAGTTGAACAAGTCATGAAAGAAATGGTTTGATAGCTAATTTACCAGTGTGTGTGTGTGTGTGTGTGTGTGTGTGTGTGTGTGTGTGTGTGTGATCTCAATATCTTCAATAAGCATACTAAAGTGATATTTAAAAACCTTGGTCCATGAGTTTGAAACTAATAAAACCAACATGGTAAGCTACAAGGAATGTCAACATCTGAGAGAGTGTGTGTGTGTGTGTGATTTAGATTTTTAACGCAGCTTTAACAATTTTTCAGTCATATCGCTACGATGTCTGCAGTGTGACAGTTTATAGTGATGTTTAGCACTGGGGCATCATGCTGCAGACATGTAGCATCATGTCCCACCCTGTCACATTATCCTGATACCAGGCCGACCAGTCCTAACACTAACCTCTTAATGCTGAGCACCAAGCGAGGCAGCTGTTAGTACCATTTTTTAAAGTCTTTGGTATGACTCAGTCGGGGTTCAAACCCGCAACCTCCCTCATCTGAGGTGGATGCTCTAACTACTAGGCCACCAGTGCGGTCAACATCTGAGAGAGAGCAAGAGTGGTTTAACTAGAAAAAGTACCATAATAACTTACATGTTTATTGCTTGAGTAGTTTAAAGACTGACAGATCTATGATGTTTATTCTGGTTTTAAATACTACTCGTCAGATAGTTCTATGTGGAATTCCAACACCTGCTGGTTGTTAGTGTGTCATGTTTGATCATGAAATAAAGAATTAATTTTATTTAAAAAGCTCTTTTAGCTTAATGTTCCTTTTAAGTTTTGTCTCTACTCAGCAAAATATTAGTGCCTAACATTAACATTCAGTGAAACCCAGGCATTTTGATGTGATCTTGTGCAATGTTATTTGCCCAAGTGACATTACATGGTCTGATGTCATGGAAGCTGGCAAAGAAATATTGACTCTGGGAGGAGTGGGTGGGTGAATTTTGTGATGTGCAGGGTTGAAGTGAATGGTATTTCTCTTACTTTTTTTGCGCTTGCCACTGTCCCCCCTCCACCACATCTGAGTAACATCCATTCCCTCACTTCTTTATTTAGGACTACACCACTGGTGATATGTACATTTACACTCTAATGTCTCTATACCTATTAACTGAAATTTTTAGACCCTGCATGCATAAATTATATCACACAATAAATTGAAAGTACTGGACTCTGGGCACTCAGGTCTACCTGTAATTGTATAAAATTTGGGATAAACAGTCCTGTATTTGATGATGTACTGATGATAAAACTGAGAGTACAGTAAAGCCACTATTCACATCCTCAGATCCTCAAATCCAAAAGTGTTATCCTCAAATCCAAAATTTTTATCCTCAAATACAAAACTGTTTTCCTCAAATCCAAAACTGTTATCCTCAAATCCTAAACTGCTATCCTCAAATCCAAAACAGTTATCCTCAAATACAAAACTGATATCCTCAAATACAAAACTGATATCCCCATTCTAATATACTTTTGAACAAATAAAAAATGGTCAAAAATGTTAATCTTTCAGACTTCTACATCACAATAACTATTATGGCATCATGACATCACAACAGCAATTGTGGCCCATGGATCTTTACAGCTGCAAATTTTGATGTTTGACCATTGAAATAGTGTGTTACTTTCCAAGGTGTTAGAAGGGCCCCCTTCCTTAAATAAATTTGTACGGAAATTAAATAGTGGTCTGAGACCCGGTTGACACTCACCTCTTGGGTTTACGAGGACTGATATCCACAGCAGGTCCTGGCGCAGGCATGTCCATTGGAAACATGTCCACCCACATCTCTAGTTTACCCTAGATAAGACAAATTAAATTTAACTGATGGTATTCTTCAGTAAATTTCTTCCATTGATTATAGGTGTAAACCATATTTCAGATAATTTATAATACAGTTAAAATTGATAATGAAACTCATAGTTATGGGTACAAACCATGTTTCAGAAAATTTCTAATGAAGTTAAATTTGATAATTCCAAACCAAAGTTTTGGGTATTAACCATGTTTAAGATAATTTCTAATGCAGTTAAATTTGGCACTGCAAGTTAAAGTTATGGGCATAAAACAAGTTTCCAATAATTTCTAATGCAATTAAATTTGATACTTTAAACCATAGTTGGGTATAAACCATGTTTCAGATAATTTCTAATGGAGTTTGTGTGTGTTTGTGTTTTGAATTTTTAATATAGCTTTAACAATTTTTCAGTCATATTGCTATAGTGTCTGCAGTGTAGCAGTTTATAGTGATGTCCAGCACTGGGGCATCATGCTGTAGACATGTAGCATCATGTCCCACCCATTCACATTATCCTGACACCAGGCCGACCAGTCCTAACACTAACCTACTAATGCTGAGCTCCAAGTGTAGCAGCTGTTAGTACCACTTTTATAAGTCTTTGGTATGACTAGGCTGGGGTTCGAACCTGTGACCTCCCGCATCTGAGGCGGATGCTCTAACCACTAGGCCACCGAAGCGGTATTCTAATGGAGTTAAATTTGATACTATTAGGTACCACATAATTTTGGTAGGCATACAAGTTTCACAAATGTATTGTGAACTGAAATTCAGGACACTATTTTATAAAGTATATTTTTGTGAATTATAAATTTACTAAAAATTTAAGTTGTGAAAATGGCTACATAGTTTTTATTGTCCTAAGACTTTACAATCTGTATTATTTGAGCTGTCACCTGTTCTATTCCAGGTTTCTCTGGGTTGTATAGGGGTCTGGTTTCCACATGTTCTGGGACCAGTTTGCAGCCCACTTTAGGTATCTCCTCCCAGTGGTTCAGTACTGCCAAGGCAAGATGTTCCTCTGTTGCCCTTCTTGAACCTGGAAAGACAGTTATGTTACTTTCATAGTCTTGTGAAGAACCATGAATTAAGTTGCCATACATTAAAAATGTAAGAGACAGTGCTGGCCTGATGGGTAAAACAATGTTGGCTCCAGGCTGGGATTCACAAGGTCAGCTGCATATGGGTACCAAATTTGCTCCAGTTGTCCCAGCTGCAAAGGAGAATCAGTTTTGCTCTAGTTGTCTCACCAATGAATGCATGCAAGATTTGCTCCTGCTATCCCAGATGGAAATGGGTAATATCTTTGCTCTAGTTTTCCCAGCTGAGGCAAGAGGCATAGCCTGTGATGGACTGGCACTCCATACAGATTTAGTTACTATATATACTTGCTTATAAGTTGAGTCAAACTGCAAACAACATAGATCCTGATCTGCCATATTTTATAATGTACCTTAAAATCAGGGTATATGTTGTTTGTTCTACTAATTATTCCTAACAAACTGCATAGACCCAGATCTGCCATCGCATCATGCGCTGGCAGATCTGGGTCTATGCAGTTTGTTAGGAATAATCAGTAGAACAAACAGTTTGCAGATGGACTTGACTTATATGTGAATATATATGATATGCACTTCTTTACATAATGAAAACTAGAAGGAAGATTAGTAGGATCAGTATAACAATGTTGATTGATAAATTGATGACATTCATGCCAGTTTACTCATCCTGACTTCTGGAGTGTCCATTGAATGTTCATTTGGGTCTTTCATTTTTCATATACTTTTATTAAAGCGACACTAAAATCTAAAAATAAGTACTGTGAAAATTATGACAAACTCTAGTAGGCATGAATGACAGAGAAATTCCATCAAAAACTATCATGTTTCTTTTAGATAATTTTAAAGGCATAAAAACTTATAGGGGAATTAATTTTTGTCAGAATCACAGACATTTAATTGGTACTGATGATGTCATAGATGAGAAAAAAGACTTGTGAAAAATTTAAATCTTTTTTTAAAAAGTAGTAATTTTTATCTCATTATTCAAATTAGATGTGAATTCACATTTGCATCATTGTTCAGATACTATAATCACATTCAAATTTAGAATTTTAATAAATTTAATAAAATTCAAAGCTCTTTAAACTCAAAATTATACTGACAAATGATTCTCATGTTTTACCCAAGTCTTTTCAACTCGTGCTTACAATAAACATACCCAAAATAAGATTTCCTTCCTTCATCTTTCCATACTTCATCTATTGGGGGGCTCATTTTCAATTTCTAAAAACTAAATTTAAACTTTTCATTTATCAGTAACATAGGTCAATCGTATTTCTTTTCACTCAAGATGTTTTTGTTAAATATATTAATATTCATTTGAAGCTAATTAATTTTAAAATAAAAGAAAAATAAAGTTTTTTTCTTAAATTAAAATAATACTCAAATTATTTGAAGTCTCTTGTTTTATGGTACAGATTTATATGTCTGCTAATTTTCTAACTTTTATGCAGTGCTAAATAGCCATGATTGTGCTGATGAGCTGTTAAAATCCTATACAAAATACATTTTGCATCTTCTGTTAGATCATCAAAATCAGAAAAAGGCAATAAATTTGCAACAATTTTTTATTTCCCCTGGCAAATTTTCAACTGAGCATAACTTTACAAGTACTAGAGAGACTTTTTAAAAATGTTTTGTCGATCTTCATTTTCAAAACTTTCCTCTTCATTTTGATTCTGCATAATTTTAGACTTTGCTGATTTAATTATTTTTTCTGTACAAATAATTATAGGTTTAAAAAAATATGAATTATAATAATATTCAACTGATTTGTAAGTATAAATATTCTGGAAAATGTAATTAAGAATGCATTGCTTTTTGTATGAGAAATGAATGGACAGAATACTAATTCTGATCTGTAAACATTGACAGTGTACAAATCATTAGAGTATGACAAACTGCTGGCAACACTGCATTAAGCACAGTTCTACAAAACAGTCTATTGTCTCTTAATTTTCATGATATGAGAAAGGCAACTCCAGTTACCTTGAACATAATTTAATATAAAAATGATCAATCTGTATTCCTAATCAGTATAAAATGGTAGGGGTTTTCTTAATTAAAGAATATTGATAAAGACCCAAAAATAACACTCTAATCTCTGTCATGCAAATTTTGTTGGTCGGAGAGTGAACACACGTTTGTATTCTTCACAGAGACCCTAAAATGTAGCAAAATTATTCTGAGAATGTGCCACATTAACAAAATTTTGAAACATTCCTTTATTAATTAATTCCCTTAAATGTTCTTTCTTTGAAAACAAAGTGTATCTTAAAATCTGATACAGCCAGTGGCATCACTAGAGGGGTGCGGACCGCACCGGGTGACACCATCAGAGGGGGTGACACCAAAATGACTGTCGATAAAATGTTTAAATTTTTGTGCAGGAAGGAGGTCCATGGGGGTAACACCTTGAGTTACCGCACATGACTGTCTATAAAATTTTTGAATTTTTGTGCAGGAAGGGGGTACATGGGTGTGACACCATGAGTTACAGTACATGACTGTCTATAAAAGTTTTTGAATTTTTGTGAAGGAAGTAGGTCCATGGGGGTGACACCATGAGTTACCGCACTGGTGACACCAACCCTAGTGATGCCACTGAATACAGCATCTAAAATGTTAGACAGCTGTACATCAGATGTACACAAAACTTAGCACAGTCATTTAACATTAGACAGCCATATATGAAATGTACACAAAACTTAGCACAGTCATGTAACATTCGACAGCCGTACATGAAATGTACACAAAATTAAGCACAGTTATATAGCATTAGACAGCCATACATGAAATGTATACAAAACTTAAGCACAGTCATGTAACATTATTTACAGGATATTAGAAATAGAACTGGAAGCAAGTCAGGCCATTCAATTTTGTGATATTAATTCATTTATTTAATCCATGTTTTATTTTGGAAGAAATCATTTTTATACCTGGCAACAAAATAGTCAGGCCATATTAATCCAGTCTGTTTAATATGACACTGAGGGTAGAAAAAAACCCACAGGTAGAAGTCAGCAGCAAGGCAACATTATCAACCTCCCCCAGCCCTGCAAGTGGAGGATGGATCCAAATTCCAAAACTGTTGCACACATCTGCAGAACCTCCCCCTCCTTCACATCCCAAAGTAACAGTCTATATCTCATTGTAAGGTCATTGCATGACATTATAAAAACATTAGAAATGCACAAACAAATTGGCAGGATAAAATAATTCCCACCTTTTCTTTTCAATGCATGGGAATAATAATAATAATAATAATAATAATAATAATAATAATAATAATAATAAATTTTATTTCAGCACTTTAGACCAATGTGTAGACTTTGATATGATAATGTTAAAAACAGTATAATTCTGCAGACAATAAAATACACATCATCAGGTACAGCCAACAAACACAGTATATATGTTTAGGTATATCAGAAATATTAATACATATTTGACTGAATTTTGTAATAGCCTATAATTTTATATTCACCATTAATCTTGAGTAATTATAATTGCCATTTGTACGTTATTATGTAGACTGTTACACATAAGAGCAAAGCTAAAATCAAATTAAAAATTATTGAGTTTTAGCTCAACTTATTTCCAGATCCCAAAACTGAATAATCAATGTTTGAAAAATTAAGAAGAGGCCCAAGCAGGCCTAAGATACCTTACCCAGGTAAGTGACATATGTAAGACAGCTCAACTGGGTGAGTGAGATATGTAAGACAGCTCAACTGGGTAAGTGACATATGTAAGACAGCTCAACTGGGTGAGTGAGATATGTAAGACAGTTCATCTGGGTAAGTGACATATGTAAGACAACTCATCCGGGTAAGTGACATATGTAAGACCGCTCACCCAGGTAAATGACATATGTAAGACAGCTCACCTGGGTAAGTGACATATGTAAGACAGCTCACCTGGGTAAGTGACATATGTAAGACAGCTCACCTGGGTAAGTGACATATGTAAGACAGCTCACCTGGGTATGTGACATATGTAAGACAGCTCACTTGGATAAGTGATACATTTTAGACAGCTCACCTATGTAAGTGACATATGTAAGACAGCCCACCTGGGTAACACACAGAAGATAGCTCACCTGGCTAAGTGACATGTAAGATAGCTCACCTGGCTTAGTAACATATGGAAGACAGCTCACCTGCATATGTTAAATATGTAAACATGTGAATGCAAATTCATACTTGTAATGAAACTATGGAGTGAAATGAAAAGTTTGAAGTAATTAAAGCTTGTGAAAACAAATTCATTCATGTAGTGAAACTGTGGATGCGAAAGAAATTTTTGGATCACTTATTTGCCACATTGACTATTGTGCATTTTTCTCACTCCATTTACTGAATGTGAACCATGATTGCATGACTTAATTTTATTCCTTTGAGAAAAGACATCATCAGTATTGCTCAATAACATTATGTTATATGACAGGAAGAAATGCACTCTCTATATAATTTCTTAAATAGTTTGTGTTTGATCAAGCTAGCTGTAAATCTGAACCAACCATGATTAGCACACAAATTATTAAATCATGCTTTCTAGTCTGTGTTGATTAGGTGGGAGAAACAATATGCATCTTAATGCCATCACTCATGAATGGAATAAAATGCTGTCTGTTCATAATATTCAGAAAATCTGGAATTTGGTTGTTAGTTCTTTTTTATGGATGGAAAATTTCTGGGGTTGGCATCATGAAAACTGAAGAGTCCAGATATTTTGAATAATGATAGTTAAATCTGGGAGTGTGTCAAGAGAAAAAAATTGGTTATTGATTTTTTGTTTTATTAAACAGAAAAAAGTACAAAATATAAATTTGAAATAATTTGTGATTAATGTCATTTAATTATGAAATGTCACACAATAATGCATATACTTGCAATAACATAAAAACAACAAATATTTGGGAATTTTATATGGCAATACCATTTCAAGGTTTTCAATGGCTCTGGTTATTTTCTTTTTGTGCAATGAGATTAAAGTATGTTGCCCAGGACACAATGCAGTACCAGTATATTCATTTATAAAATTACATACATGTCATACTTATCCATTTATTTAATATACTTAGAATGTTACTTGTCATATATCTCTTTTATATTTTCATCAGCTTCAAATGTCAAATTATTCAATTTAATCCCTAAGCTGTATTATTTTTCTAATTTAAATTACTTGCTTAACTTGACTGTTTTAATCATGTATTCTAAAATTATTTTTGCCAAAAGTTATTTTAATTTTTTCCACAATGGGGGAGAACTCAGCATAATTACCCCAAACTTGTGATTTTTCTCAAATACTCTTCATCATAGATTACTTCCACTGCTTTAATAGGAAATCTGCAAGCACCATATTTTTCTGTATTTAATAATGGTGGCTATAGTACATGGAGGATCTGTATCATTTGCAGACATTATAAAGCCCCCATGCTAGGACTCTTTCCTCAAATTTGATGAAATTTGAGCATTATTTTGAAATGGTTATTTAAAGGTTTTTCTATTTTTAACAACAATGGCCATATTTAAATGGTGAATTGGCATCATTTCTTTAAGTTTAAAAGATCATTATGTCATGATGCTTTCTGTCAAGTTTAGTCAAATTCTATTCAGTGGTTTTGGAGAAGAATTCATTTAAATATTCTTCTATTATTAGTAACAGTGGCCATATCTGATGGTGGATCAGCATCATTTTTTCACAAAATTGAAAAGTCTTCATGCCATGATGTTTTATGTCAAGTTTGATCAAATTCTAGTCAGTGGTTTTGGTTAAAGTCATTTAAATTACAGGATGCTTTCTATTAAGTCTGATAAAATCCTGTTCAGAAGTTTTTATGAAGCTGTTTAAAGGGTTTTCCTTATTTGCAATAAAGTCAGCCATATTTGATGGCAGATCAGCATCCTTTGATTGAATTTCTAAAGTTCTTTGTGCCATGTCGCTAAATTTGATCAAAATTGGTCCTGTGTTTTTTTAGAAGTTTTAAACAGCAATTGTTGATGGATACACAATAGATGATGCATGACTGATGCAGAGTTATGCTGTATGTTCACTTGCTTCAAGTGACCAGGTCAGCTAATAAAATAATGCATGAAAATGTACTCACAAATACTGGAAAATGGACATTCCAAATTCTTATAAATCATAAAGCAAATGGATGTGATTGCAATAATAATAATAATAATAATAATAATAATAATGAAAATGATATCTTTATTTAAAGAAGGTAACTCAAGGCCTTAAGACCTTCTAGTATAAGTTGTAAATTTCTTAACTTTTTCTTTTATATAGCAGAGGGTCTTAAGGCCTTAACTGAGTTACCTTCTTTAAATAAGGACTTTATTGTTGTTATTATTATTATTATTATTATTGCAATCACATTTGTTTGATTTATAATCATACAAATTCTCTCCCTTTCTCTATCTTGAAAATAGCTATTTACAACTGAACACCTCTAAAATTTCATAACTACGTGTAACAGAGAGAAAAAATTCACTCAAACTCACCAAAACACATTTCGTGCATTTGAAAAGAGAAGGCTTGATCATCAACCATGCAAATTTGATGAATTTTTAAATACTTATTCAGTAATTGTTTTATGGAGAATACATGATGAGCCTTACTTGGAGATGGATATTAAATTAAGAGTTATACATGAAGGTGCACATCAATGTATCCAGTTTGTAGTGATTTTCATTATTTGAATCCTTTCCAATATAAAAGTATGAATTTTTTACAAGTTTGATACACAAATATTTCTGGAGCAACCATTATGGACTTTGTTCTTTGACTATATATATATATATACTGTAGTAAAGGATTTTGGTGATAAATGCAGATAAATCATGAAAAAGGCTTCACAACAGACTGAGCCTGCAAGTGGGTATATATGGCAGTCAGTCTCCTGTTGCTTTACTTTCCATGTTATAATTGACCATTAGGGGATAGGGGTTGAGAGTTTCAGGTATCCCTGTATCCCTCCAGTGTATAAAACATGTGCTGGCTCAGGGTTGTTGTGAATCCAAAAGTGAGAGGTGTCCAATCAAAATGACTTAATTCTTATTTAATTGATTGCACAAACTAGATTCCAGGGGAGAGGAAAATCTTTCCTTCACCAGTATGTAGAGATAAGACAGCTCTCAGATTCTCCACTAACTGCCCTAATTATCACAAATTTATTTTACTAAGATACTGATGGAGATAATCAAATTTTCTTCACAAATTACTCAAGAATTTTCTTTTGATGTCCATGAAAACATGGTTATGTGCATGGAAGATTATATTTCACCCACAACATTCCAACCAGTTTCCCTGCTAATGTAAATTGGCAGGCAATCCAGTGTTTATTTCCTTGCCTGTTACATTATTGAGCAAGAAAGGGAATTTATCTGCCTGATTTGTTTGATAACCCCTCTAAACCTGCCAATAGGTATCTATCTGCTTACATTAATAAACTATGAAGAAAGAAGGGCAGAACTGTAGCTTGATTTGCCTCTTATTCTATTTCCACTTGTAGATAATGGCAAATTTTCAATTTAAACAAAAACAAATTTTTAAGTTAAAGATGACATCATCTTCATCATCCATCCATCCATACAGCCCAACATCATCATTATTATAATCCTTCCACCACCAATTAATGTCCACGCTCACTTCAAAGTTGAGCCAGACATCAAACTGCAAAGACCCAGATGAACTGTCACATAATGTGTAGGCAGATCTGGGTCTATGCAGTTTGTTAAAAGTAATCAACAGAATAAACAACAGAGACAGATCTGCCATGGCATTAGAATAAACAACAGAGACAGACCTGCCATGGCATTAGAATAAAACAACAGACAGATCTGCCATGGCATTAGAATAAACAACAGAGACAGATCTGCCATGGCATTAAGTGATGGCAGATCAGGGTCTATGTTGTTTGCAGATGGACTCAGCCTATAAGCATGTACAAAAATTAATATTTAAGATGACCAATTTCATTTTTCTAGCTGGAATCGTACATTCTCTACAAACTGTGTGCTTCTCTTGGTTTTGCATCAGATGAAAATGTATTGATGTATTAATATATTAACACTTTCTTTACATATACTTTTTTCATCCAAAAATAGCATGTTTTCATTATAGAAATGTCTAACAATAGTATGAAACAAATTTTTCTAGTATAATTTATTTTATTGGAAGGATATCTATTTTTCCTGGAGACAGATTCTAAATAATTCCCTGGAAGCACATTGCTTCCCTAAAGTGAAACAAAAGGCCCAGGTGAGCCTCAGATCACTCACTGGATGACATCTGCCTAACAGCTAAAGTAGCTGGCCAAACAATCTGACCCAACTGAAAATTTCATCCAATGATGTTGATTGCATAAGTTCTAAAAATAATTGTTTCAAGGTTTCTCTTCAGTTTTTATATCTTTATCTATATTGGATTGCACATCAGCATTATTTGTCCCATATTGAAAGGCCCCTATGCCATGACACTTTTGTGTCAAAGTTGGTCAAATTTTGTTCAGCTCTCTTATTAGATTAAGTTTTGTAAATGCTTTTTCCAACTTTTAGTAATGGCAGCTATATCTGATAGTAGAAAAGCATCATTTGCATAAATTTGAAAATCGTTCAAGTTATGACACTTTCTTTCAAATTGGTCAAATTTTTTAATGTGGTTATTTAGACAAAGTTATTAAAGCTTTTTTTTGAAGTTTTAGCAACTACAGCCATACTGGATGGCAGATTGGTATCATTTGCACCAGTTTAAAACCATTTCAAGCTACAGTGCTGAAAGTTTGGTCAAATTAAACTAAGTGGTTTGGAGAAGAATCCAAAGGAATTTCTGTTTTCAGTAATGGCATCCATATTAGACAGTGAAACATCATTATTTATGCAGATGAAAGCCCTTAATACCAGAATGCTTTATGTCAAATTTGGTTAAATTATGATTAGCAGTTCCTGAGAAGCCATGTCAAGTTTTTTATATTTTTAGTAATGACATTCATATTTGATAATTGATTAACATCATGTCCATAAATTGGAAGCCCTTTATGCCATAATACTTTCTGTAAAGTTTGGTAAAATTCTGATGAGCAGTTTTTCTAAAGAAAGTTTAAACATTTGTTTATTTTTTGTAATGGTGGCCATATTTGATGGCATTATGGCATCTTTTGTTTCAACTCAAAGCCCTTCATGCCAGGATGCTTTCTGTCAAATTTGGTAAAAGTCTGTTCAGCACTTTTTAAAAAGAAGTAATTTAAAATTTTTCTTAATAGTAACAATGGCCATATTTAAACAGGATTGGCACCATTTGTATAAATCTGAAGGCTATCTATGCCAGGATGACACCATCGGCTCATTTTGGCATTATGGCCAGATGAACTGAAAATTATAATTATTATTATTATTATTTACATACTTGAGAATTATCACATGCAGTGATGTACATATGTGGTAATATCATCCTTATATGTGATAGATATCAAGTATACCTAAGCCACATTATCATGTATGTATGTGATCATGTAAGTGATAATTATCATGTATGTATGTGATAATTATCATGTACATACCTGATGTTTAACATTTTTATTAGCTATTACTAAAGGACATGATAGTATGTAACAGCCCTGATTTGAAATAAGTACATGTTATTAACATGCATGTACATGATAACTATCACACATGTACATGGTAACTACCACTTATATAAAATATGTATTCAGTAATTTATTTTTAAACATTAAACCTGATTCACATACTTCTGGGCTGAAATGTACTTTCCAGAGTCATCTTTCATACCATGTGAAAAACTGCAAATGTAAGGTGCTCTCCAATGTTGATGCACTGCATCATATCTAATTTTGAATTTCTAGCACACATCATTGTTTTCATCAGGGCATAATGCCCATAGGATACCTTTCATTTTGACATCATAATTTAACTTTTTCAGATGAAACAAGGTACAAAACCAACATGATTCTGATTGGTCAATATTCCAATGCTTTGTGAAACAAGGGTTTACTGACACTTTGACAAAAGAATGAGAGATATTACAAGCATTTCAATGATCTTGATCTGCCAGTGTGGTTTGACTACATAAAATTTTAACTGACTAGAAAATAGGAATCTTACAGAACTGTTTGTAATTTGAGGTTTAAAATAGAAATGATTCTGCCAAAATTGGAATTGCTGACAATTCTGTATTAACAGTATATGATGATATGATCATGTTCATTGTGATGCATACACGTGTTAATTAACACACACACACATATGTGTACATATATATATATATATATATATATATATATATATATATATATATATATATATATATATATATA
>JAECUM010026021.1:0-11035 GCA_016617855.1 Megalonaias nervosa | reverse complement strand
TACCACAGTTCTAATCTAAACATTTGTAGCACCAAAGTCCTAATTTAAACATTTATAGTACCAATCCTAGTACCACAGTCCTAATCTAAACATTTATAATACCACAGTTCTAGTAACACACTCCTAATCTAAAAATTTATAGCACCAAAGTCCTAGTACCACAGTCCAAATCTAAACATTTATAGTACCACAGTCTTAGTACCATAGGCCTAATCTAAACATGTATAGTACCACAGTCCTAATATAAACATTTATAGTACCACAGTCCTAGTACTCGAGTCCTAATCTAAACATGTATAGTACCACAGTCCTAATATAAACATTTATAGTACCACAGTCCTAGTACCACAGTCCTAATCTAAACATTTATAGTACCACAGTCCTAATTTAAACATTTATAGTACCAGTCCTAGTACCAGTATCCTAATCTAAACATTTATAATACCACAGTTCTAGTAACACAGTCCTAATCTAAACATTTATAGTACCACAGTCCTAGTACCACAGTCCTAATCTAAACATTTATAGTACCACAGTCCTAGTACCAGAGGCCTAATCTATACATGTAAAGTACCACAGTCCTAATATAAACATTTATAGAACCACAGTCCTTGTACCAGACTCCTAATCTAAACATGTATAGTACCATAGTCCTAATATAAACATTTATACTTCCACAGTCCTAATCTAAACATTTATAGTACCACAGTCCTAGTACCACAGTCCTAATCTAAACATGTATAGTACCACAGTCCTAATGTAAACATCTATAGTACCACAGTCCTAATCTAAACATTTATTGTACCACAGTCCTAACGTAAACATTTATAGTACCACAGTCCTAATCTAAACATTTATAGTTCCACAGTCCTAATGTAAACATTTATAGTACCACAGTCCTAATCTAAACATTTATAGTACCACAGTTCTAACGTAAACATTTATAGCTCCACAGTCCTAATCTAAACATTTATAGTACCACAGTCCTAATCTAAACATTTATAGTACCACAGTCATAATGTAAACATTTATAGTACCACAGTCCTAATGTAAACATTTATAGTACCACAGTCCTAATCTAAACATTTATAGTACCACAGTCCTAGTACCACAGTCCTAATCTAAACATTTATAGTACCACAGTCCGAATCTAAACATTTATAGTACCACAGTCCTAATCTAAACATTTATAGTACCACAGTTCTAATCTTAACATTTATAGTACCACAGTCCTAATCTAAACATTTATAGTACCACAGTCATAATGTAAACATTTATAGTACCACAGTCCTAATGTAAACATTTATAGTACCACAGTCCTAATCTAAACATTTATAGTACCACAGTCCTAGTACCACAGTCCTAATCTAAACATTTATAGTACCAAAGTCCTAATCTAAACATTTATAGTACCACAGTCCTGATCTAAACATTTATAGTACCACAGTTCTAATCTAAACATTTATAGTACCACAGTCCTAGTACCATAGTCCTATTCTAAACATTTATAGTACCACAGTCCTAATTTAAACATTTATAGTACCACAGTCCTAATTTAAACATTTATAGTACCACAGTCCTAGTACCACAGTCCTAATCTAAACGTTTATAATACCACAGTTCTAGTAACACAGTCCTAATCTAAACATTTATAGTACCACAGTCCTAGTACCACAGTCCTAATCTAAACATTTATAGTACCACAGTCCGAATCTAAACATTTATAGTACCACAGTCCTAATCTAAACATTTATAGTACCACAGTTCTAATCTAAACATTTATAATGCCACAGTCCTAGTACCACATTCCTAATCTATACATTTATAGTACCACAGTCCTAATTTAAACATTTATAGTACCACAGTCCTAATTTAAACATTTATAGTACCACAGTTCTAGTACCACAGTCCTAATTTAAACATTTATAGTACCACAGTCCTAGCACCACAGTCCTAATCTAAACATTTATAGTACCACAGTCCTAATTTAAACATTTATAGTACCAGTCCTAGTAACACAGTCCTAATCTAAACGTTTATAATACCACAGTTCTAGTAACACAGTCCCAATCTAAACATTTATAGTACCACAGTCCTAATCTAAACATTTATAGTACCACAGTCCTAATCTAAACATTTGTAGGACCACACTCCTAGTACCACAGTTCTAATCTAAACATTTATAGTACCACAGTCCTAATTTAAACATTTATAGTACCAGTCCTAGTACCACAGTCCTAATCTAAACATTTATAATACCACAGTCCTAGTAACACAGTCCTAATCTAAAAATTTATAGTACCACAGTCCTAGTACCAGAGTCCTAATCTAAACGTTTATAGTACCACAGTCTTAGTACCAGGGGCCTAATCTAAACATGTATAGTACCACAGTCCTAATATAAACATTTCTAGTACCACAGTCCTAGTTCCACAGTCCTAATCTAAACATTTATAGTACCACAGTCCTAATTTAAACATTTATAGTACCAGTCCCAGTACCACAGTCCTAATCTAAACATTTATAATACCACAGTTCTAGTAACACAGTCCTAATCTAAACATTTATAGTACCACAGTCCTAGTACCACAGTCCTAATCGAAACATTTATAGTACCACAGTCCTAGTACCAGAGGCCTAATCTAAACATGTATAGTACCACAGTCCTAATATAAACATTTATAGTACCACAGTCTTAGTACCAGAGTCCTAATCTAAACATGTATAGTACCATAGTCCTAATATAAACATTTATAGTTCCACAGTCCTAATCTAAACATTTTTAGTACCACAGTCCTAGTACCACAGTCCTAATCTAAACATGTATAGTACCACAGTCCTAATGTAAACATTTATAGTACCACAGTCCTAATCTAAACATTTATTGTTCCACAGTCCTAATGTAAACATTTATAGTACCACAGTCCAAATCTAAACATTTATAGTTCCACAGTCCTAATGTAAACATTTATAGTACCTCAGTCCTAATCTAAACATTTATAGTACCACAGTTCTAATATAAACATTTATAGTACCACAGTCCTAATCTAAACATTTATAGTACCACAGTCCTGATCTAAACATTTATAGTACCACAGTTCTACTCTAAACATTTATAGTACCACAGTCCTAGTACCATAGTCCTATTCTAAACATTTATAGTACCACAGTCCTAATTTAAACATTTATAGTACCACAGTCCTAATTTAAATATTTATAGTACCACAGTCCTAGTACCACAGTCCTAATCAAAACGTTTATAATACCACAGTTCTAGTAACACAGTCCCAATCTAAACATTTATAGTACAACAGTCCTAGTACCAGAGTCCTAATCTAAACATGTATAGTACCATAGTCCTAATATAAACATTTATAGTTCCACAGTCCTAATCTAAACATTTATAGTACCACAGTCCTAGTACCACAGTCCTAATCTAAACATGTATAGTACCACAGTCCTAATGTAAACATTTATAGTACCACAGTCCTAATCTAAACATTTATTGTACCACAGTCCTAATGTAAACATTTATAGTACCACAGTCCTAATCTAAACATTTATAGTTCCACAGTCCTAATGTAAACATTTATAGTACCACAGTCCTAATCTAAACATTTATAGTACCACAGTTCTAATGTAAACATTTATAGTACCACAGTCCTAATCTAAACATTTATAGTACCACAGTCCTAATCTAAACATTTGTAGTACCACAGTCCTAATGTAAACATTTATAGTACCACAGTCCTAATCTAAACATTTATAGTACCACAGTCCTAGTACCACAGTCCTAATCTAAACATTTATAGTACCAAAGTACTAATCTAAACATTTATAGTACCACAGTCCTGATCTAAACATCTATAGTACCACAGTTCTAATCTAAACATTTATAGTACCACAGTCCTAGTACCATAGTCCTATTCTAAACATTTATAGTACCACAGGCCTAATTTAAACATTTATAGTACCACAGTCCTAATTTAAACATTTATAGTTCCACAGTCCTAGTACCACAGTCCTAATCTAAACGTTTATAATACCACAGTTCTAGTAACACAGTCCCAATCTAAACATTTATAGTACCACAGTCCTAGTACCACAGACCTAATTTAAACATTTATAGTACCACAGTCCTAGTACCACAGTCCTAATCTAAACATTTATAGTACCACAGTCCTAATTTAAACATTTATAGTACCAGTCCTAGTACCACAGTCCTAATCTAAACATTTATAATTCCACAGTTCTAGTAACACAGTCCTAATCTAAACATTTATAGTACCACAGTCCTAGTACCACAGTCCTAATCTAAACATTTATAGTACCACAGTCCTAGTACCAGAGGCCTTATCTAAACATGTATAGTACCACAGTCCTAATATAAACTTTTATAGTACCACAGTCCTAGAACCAGAGTCCTAATCTAAACATGTAGAGTACCACATTCCTAATATAAACATTTATAGTACCACAGTCCTAATCTAAACATTTATAGTACCACAGTCCTAGTACCACAGTCCCAATCTAAACATTTATAGTACCACAGTCCTAGTACCAGAGGCCTTATCTAAACATGTATAGTACCACAGTCCTAATGTAAACATTTATAGTACAACAGTCCGAATCTAAACATTTATAGTACCACAGTCCTAATCTAAACATTTATAGTACCACAGTCCTAATCTAAACATTTATAGTACCACAGTGCTTATCTAAACATTTATAGTACCACAATCCTAATCTAAACATTTATAGTACCACAGTCCTAATCTAAACATTTATAGTACCACAGTCCTAATGTAAACATTTATAGTACCTTAGTCCTAATGTAAACATTTATAGTACCACAGTCCTAATCTAAACATTTATAGTACCACAGTTCTAGTAACACAGTAATAATCTAAACATTTATAGTACCACAGTCCTAGTACCACAGTCCTAATTTAAACATTTATAGTACCAGAGTCCTAGTCCCACTGTATTATCTAAACATTTATAGTACCACAGTCCTAATTTTAACATTTATAGTACCAGTCCTAGTACCACAGTCCTAATCTAAACGTTTATAATACTACAGTTCTAGTAACACAGTCCTAATCTAAACATTTATAGAACCACAGTCATAATCAGAACATTTATAGTACCACAGTCCTAATCTAAACATTTATAGCACCACAGTCCTAGTACCACAGTTCTAATCTAAACATTTATAGTGCCACAGTGCTAATTTAAACATTTATGGTAGCAGTCCTAGTACCACAGTCCTAATCTAAACATTTATAATACCACAGTTCTAGTAACACAGTCCTAATCTAAAAATTTATAGTACCACAGTCCTAGTACCACAGTACTAATCTAAACATTTAGAGTACCACAGTCTTAGTACCAGAGGCCTAATCTAAACATGTATAGTACCACAGTCCTAATATAAACATTTATAGTACCACAGTCCTAGTACCAGTGTCCTAATCTAAACATGTATAGTACCACAGTCCTAATATAAATATTTATAGTACCATAGTCCTAGTACCACAGTCCTAATCTAAACATTTATAGTACCACAGTCCTAATTTAAACATTTATTGTATCATTCCTAGTACCACAGTCCTAATCTAAACATTTATAATACCACAGTTCTAGTAACACAGTCCTAATCTAAACATTTATAGTACCACAGTCCTAGTACCACAGTACTAATCTAAACATTTATAGTACCACAGTCCTAGTACCACAGTCCTAATCTAAACATTTATAGTACCACAGTCCGAATCTAAACATTTATAGTACCACAGTCCTAATCTAAACATTTATAGTACCACAGTTCTAATCTGGACATTTTTAGTACCACAGTCCTAGTACCACAGTCCTAATCTATACATTTATAGTACCACAGTCCTAGTACCACAGTCCTAATCTTAACATTTATAGTACCACAGTCCTAATTTAAATATTTATAGTACCAGTCCTAGTACCACAGTCCTAATCTAAAGATTTATAATACCACAGTTCTAGTAACACAGTCCTAATCTAAAAATTTATAGTACCACAGTCCTAGTACCACAGTCCAAATCTAAACATTTATAGTACCACAGTCTTAGTACCAGAGGCCTAATCTAAACATGTATAGTACCACAGTCCTAATATAAATATTTATAGTACCACAGTCCTAGTACTCGAGTCCTAATCTAAACATGTATAGTACCACAGTCCTAATATAAACATTTATAGTACCACAGTCCTAGTACCACAGTCCTAATCTAAACATTTATAGTACCACAGTCCTAATTTAAACATTTATAGTACCAGTTCTAGTACCACAGTCCTAATCTAAACATTTATAATACCACAGTTCTAGTAACACAGTCCTAATCTAAACATTTATAGTACCACAGTCCTATTACCACAGTCCTAATCTAAACATTTATAGTACCACAGTCCTAGTACCAGAGGCGTAATCTATACATGTATAGTACCACAGTCCTAATATAAACATTTATAGTACCACAGTCCTAGTACCAGAGTCCTAATCTAAACATGTATAGTACCATAGTCCTAATATAAACATTTATAGTTCCACAGTCCTAATCTAAACATTTTTAGTACCACAGTCCTAGTACCACAGTCCTAATCTAAACATGTATAGTACCACAGTCCTAATGTAAACATTTATAGTACCACAGTCCTAATCTAAACATTTATTGTTCCACAGTCCTAATGTAAACATTTATAGTACCACAGTCCAAATCTAAACATTTATAGTTCCACAGTCCTAATGTAAACATTTATAGTACCTCAGTCCTAATCTAAACATTTATAGTACCACAGTTCTAATGTAAACATTTAGAGTACCACAGTCCTAATCTAAACATTTATAGTACCACAGTCCTAATCTAAACATTTATAGTACCACAGTCCTAATGTAAACATTTATAGTACCACAGTCCTAATCTAAACATTTATAGTACCACAGTCCTAGTACCACAGTCCTAATCTAAACATTTATAGTACCAAAGTCCTAATCTAAACATTTATAGTACCACAGTCCTGATCTAAACATTTATAGTACCACAGTTCTAATCTAAACATTTATAGTACCACAGTCCTAGTACCATAGTCCTATTCTAAACATTTATAGTACCACAGTCCTAATTTAAACATTTATAGTACCACAGTCCTAATTTAAATATTTATAGTACCACAGTCCTAGTACCACAGTCCTAATCTAAACGTTTATAATACCACAGTTCTAGTAACACAGTCCCAATCTAAACATTTATAGTACCACAGTCCTAGTACCAGAGTCCTAATCTAAACATGTATAGTAAGATAGTCCTAATATAAACATTTATAGTTCCACAGTCCTAATCTAAACATTTATAGTACCACAGTCCTAGTACCACAGTCCTAATCTAAACATGTATAGTACCACAGTCCTAATGTAAACATTTATAGTACCACAGTCCTAATCGAAACATTTATTGTACCACAGTCCTAATGTAAACATTTATAGTACCAAAGTCCTAATCTAAACATTTATAGTTCCACAGTCCTAATGTAAACATTTATAATACATCAGTCCTAATCTAAACATTTATAGTACCACAGTTCTAATGTAAACATTTATAGTACCACAGTCCTAATCTAAACATTTTTAGTACCACAGTCCTAATCTAAACATTTATAGTACCACAGTCCTAATGTAAACATTTATAGTACCACAGTCCTAATCTAAACATTTATAGTACCGCAGTCCTAGTACCACAGTCCTAATCTAAACATTTATAGTACCAAAGTCCTAATCTAAACATTTATAGTACCACAGTCCTGATCTAAACATTTATAGTACCACAGTTCTAATCTAAACATTTATAGTACCACAGTCCTAGTACCATAGTCCTATTCTAAACATTTATAGTACCACAGTCCTAGTACCACAGTCCTAATCTAAACGTTTATAATACCACAGTTCTAGTAACACAGTCCCAATCTAAACATTTATAGTACCACAGTCCTAGTTCCACAGACCTAATTTAAACATTTATAGTACCACAGTCCTAGTACCACAGTCCTAATCTAAACATTTATAGTACCACAGTCCGAATCTAAACATTTATAGTACCACAGTCCTAATTTTAATATTCATAGTACCACAGTCCTAGTACCACAGTCCTAATTTAAACATTTATATTACCACAGTCCTAGTACCACAGTCCTAATCTAAACATTTATAGTACCACAGTCCTAATTTAAATATTTATAGTACCAGTCCTAGTACCACAGTCCTAATCTAAACATTTATAATACCACAGTTCTAGTAACACAGTCCTAATCTAAAAAATTATAGTACCACAGTCCTAGTACCACAGTCCAAATCTAAACATTTATAGTACCGCAGTCTTAGTACCAGAGGCCTAATCTAAACATGTATAGTACCACAGTCCTAATATAAACATTTATAGTACTACAGTCCTAGTACTCGAGTCCTAATCTAAACATGTATAGTACCACAGTCCTAATATAAACATTTATAGTACCACAGTCCTAGTACCACAGTCCTATCTAAACATTTATAGCACCACAGTAGTAATTTAAACATTTATAGTACCAGTCCTAGTACCACACACCTAATCCAAACGTTTATAATACCACAGTTCTAGTAACACAGTCCTAATCTAAACATTCATAGTACCACAGTCCAAATCAAAACATTTATAGTACCACAGTCCTAATCTAAACATTTATAGTACCACAGTCCTAGTACCACAGTTCTAATCTAAACATTTGTAGCACCAAAGTCCTAATTTAAACATTTATAGTACGAATCCTAGTACCACAGTCCTAATCTAAACATTTATAATACCACAGTTCTAGTAACACAGTCCTAATCTAAAAATTTATAGTACCACAGTCCTAGTACCACAGTCCAAATCTACACATTTATAGTACCACAGTCTTAGTACCAGAGGCCTAATCTAAACATGTATAGTACCACAGTCCTAATATAAACATTTATAGTACCACAGTCCTAGTACTCGAGTCCTAATCTAAACATGTATAGTACCACAGTCCTAATATAAACATTTATAGTACCACAGTCCTAGTACCACAGTCCTAATCTAAACATTTATAGTTCCACAGTCCTAATTTAAACATTTATAGTACCAGTCCTAGTACCACAGTCCTAATCTAAACATTTATAATACCACAGTTCTAATAGCACAGTCCTAATCTAAACATTTATAGTACCACAGTCCTAGTACCAGAGGCCTAATCTATACATGTATAGTACCACAGTCCTAATATAAACATGTATAGTACCACAGTCCTTGTACCAGAGTCCTAATCTAAACATGTATAGTACCATAGTCCTAATATAAACATTTATAGTTCCACAGTCCTAATCTAAACATTTATAGTACCACAGTCCTAGTACCACAGTCCTAATTTAAACATGTATAGTACCACAGTCCTAATGTAAACATTTATAGTACCACAGTCCTAATCTAAACATTTATTGTACCACAGTCCTAATGTAAACATTTATAGTACCACAGTCCTAATCGAAACATTTATAGTTCCACAGTCCTAATGTAAACATTTATAGTACCACAGTCCTAATCTAAACATTTATAGTACCACAGTTCTAACGTAAACATTTATAGTACCACAGTCCTAATCTAAACATTTATAGTACCACAGTCCTAATCTAAACATTTATAGTACCACAGTCGTAATGTAAACATTTATAGTAGCACAGTCCTAGTACCACAGTCCTAATTTAAACATTTATAGTACCAGAGTCCTAGTACCACTGTATTATCTAAACATTTATAGCACCACAGTCCTAATTTTAACATTTATAGTACCAGTCCTAGTACCACAGTCCTAATCTAAACGTTTATAATACTACAGTTCTAGTAACACAGTCCTAATCTAAACATTTATAGAACCACAGTCATAATCAGAACATTTATAGTACCACAGTCCTAATCTAAACATTTATAGTACCACAGTCCTAGTACCACAGTTCTAATCTAAACATTTATAGTGCCACAGTGCTAATTTAAAAATTTATGGTAGCAGTCCTAGTACCACAGTCCTAATCTAAACATTTATAATACCACAGTTCTAGTAACACAGTCCTAATCTAAAAATTTATAGTACCACAGTCCTAGTACCACAGTCCTAATCTAAACATTTAGAGTACCACAGTCTTAGTACCAGAGGCCTAATCTAAACATGTATAGTACCACAGTCCTAATATAAACATTTATAGTACCACAGTCCTAGTACCAGTGTCCTAATCTAAACATGTATAGTACCACAGTCCTAATATAAACATTTATAGTACCATAGTCCTAGTACCACAGTCCTAATCTAAACATTTATAGTACCACAGTCCTAATTTAAACATTTATAATACCACAGTTCTAGTAACACAGTCCTAATCTAAACATTTATAGTACCACAGTCCTAGTACCACAGTACTAATCTAAACATTTATAGTACCACAGTCCTAGTACCACAGTCCTAATCTAAACATTTATAGTACCACAGTCCTAATCTAAACATTTATAGTACCACAGTTCTAATCTCGACATTTTTAGTACCACAGTCCTAGTACCACAGTCCTAATCTATACATTTATAGTACGACAGTCCTAGTACCACAGTCCTAATCTAAACATTTATAGTACCACAGTCCTAATTTAAATATTTATAGTACCAGTCCTAGTACCACAGTCCTAATCTAAACATTTATAATACCACAGTTCTAGTTACACAGTCCTAATCTAAAAATTTATAGTACCAAAGTCCTAGTACCACAGTCCAAATTTAAACATTGATAGTACCACAGTCTTAGTACCAGAGGCCTAATCTAAACATGTATAGTACCACAGTCCTAATATAAACATTTATAGTACCACAGTCCTAGTGCTCGAGTCCTAATCTAAACATGTATAGTACCAGTCCTAATATAAACATTTATAGTACCACAGTCCTAGTACCACAGTCCTAATCTAAACATT
>JAECUM010026020.1:0-13222 GCA_016617855.1 Megalonaias nervosa | reverse complement strand
TATATATATTAGGTACTGAATGAGAATTTTGAGAACCAGCGCCCGGAAGATAATGCACTAAAGAGAACTGAAGACAGTAGATGGTGTAACATATCATGTGGTGCATTTTACTGTCACAGTAAACTTTCCATTCATTCCCTGTTCACATGGTTTGTATAGCTTCATAGTTGATATGGATTCCTAAGGCCTCACAAATTGTATCAGCATATGAGTAAATAATTAAGTTATGTAATTTTTTTATTGCGGAAAAACTACAATGTATTGGTAAGATGTCAAACTTTATGAACAACTCTTAGTTGTAAAAGTAAGCAAAAAGGTTTGGTGCATTTGTCAACTATTGTTCAGACATGCAAAAGACTTCATGTTTGACTACCATATCTACTGCAAAGGCATGAAACACACTTTTCATACTCTTATTACAGGGACTAGACACACCATCATGCAATATTGCTGTTCAATGTCAGACTGATAGGATACTTAAGAAAAAAACAAACAAGCAAATGAAACATATAACATTGTATTAACTAAGCTCAGTATGATTATGCAAGCGTTTGACTTGGTAGACCAAGCACTTGTGAACTTGTTATTATTTAGCAACGATACACTTTAATTGATACACATATTCATGAGAAATCCGCATATGTGTGAAAACCACGATGATCAATTTCACCTACTACACAGGCTGTGAAGTAAATGTCCAGCAAGTAAAGAGAAGGAGCAAAGGCATTGCAAACTTTCATGTACTTGTCAGCATTCATATATGACACTCATGCAAGAAAATGAGCTTACTTTTTTAATGTTACTTATGCGTAAGTCCATTTTTAAAATGTTGGTAAACACATTTAAGCTATGTATAGGTGACGTCACATTTCAAGAAATAGGAGTAATGTTAATTTTGCTCAACACATTTTTTTTCTCTTTTCTTCAGAACAATGAAGTGAAGAGTAGTTACGACATAGAGAAAGAAGGACTTTTTAGAGCCATAAAAAACTGCAGAACCACAGTATGGAGGTGGACACTATTATTACAGACAGGCATGTTCATATACAGAAATGGATGAGAGAGAATATGAGAGCCACACACTATTTTGATGTGTGACATGTAGCCAAGGGTATGTAGGTATTGCAATTTTTACTACACTGAATGATACCATTTCATAGAACTTGTATACAAGCACATATAGTAATATAACAGTTCTATGTTTAAAGTTATATTAAAGTTGGACAGTGAACATATCACTAGGAATACAGTCCCCCACCCCCATTAATATTTCTGGCCCCTTCTCCCCTGCCCTGTACAACATACACACACAGAAGGGAGAAACTAACTAAAGCAAAGTAACTCGAACTTGAATGATTTTAATCAAAACAAAGCTAACACAGTCTTTTTTGTAGCACATACTCAAAATCATATATCGCAACAAAAATTATTATTATTATTATTGAATCATTCATTAAACTATGATCTATATGTATATTAAAATGAATTCTATTTAAGTCTTTTTTCTAATTCCATTAATTCTCTTTGGTAAATTGTCAGCATGAATACAGGCAGTGGATGACATTTTTCAGTTTCTTGAATTACTGGGGTAACAATTTTTTTTTTCTTCAGACTATGTTGAAGAATTGTTGGCAGTGCTGGAGGAAGTGGTCAGGAAGCCGGAGTCAGTTGATAGACAGTTATTGCCTCCTCTATGCAGCCATGTATCTATTATGACTGAAAATAGAATATACAGCAAATTTTTAAACTTGAATAAAGTGATGATATTTCATGTATCCCGGTTTTCTGTCACTTATTTCATGTTTTCAGAGTCAATGCCTTTAGAATAAAATTAGATTTTACTACAACGAGGGTTAGGAAGCTAAATGTATTAAAAGTGAACATGAACAGACAGCAATATGTTTTTAATGTCATATTTTAGAATCTGATCAAGAAATGAAATTATAGACGATTAAAGAATTATTCATGGGAATTTCCAAGATAATGGATGAATGATTTTAGCAGGATCTATTATCAAAATGAAAGGTTTGGGTAAAAATTCCACGCTCAAGTAAAGTAATAGTACTGATACATTTTGTCAATAAAGGAGGGATTTATGAAAAGGAATTTTAAGCATAATTTTCACATGCGTATAAAGCGATCACTTGTCCCAAAATTAACCCAGATAGCGGCACCATAACTACTGTAAGAATATTTTGCCACCAAGTGTTCATGTACTCGGACAGGATTTCCTTGCAATTTCCATATTGCTGAATGTAGGCACATTATGCTGCTTCCAGGACATATTCATCCAAGCAAACTGTATGAAATATTGGATGATCAATGATACAATCCGATACAATCCACCTTGACCTCCTCAGTCTTATTCAGAATCATAATCTCTGTACAGCATCTACACTTCTCGACTATTTCTTTACTGCTGCAATTTCCACAGGTACACCAATATACATGGGAAATACACTCCATCATTCATTATTGTGTTAGATAGCAAACTTGTGGGTAAAATGAATGAGAAGTTCTTGCATGGTAAAGTATGAAACATATGTATATGTGATGCATGGTTAGACTTTTGTTCTACCTTTTGTACCACAATAATGAACATTTAATCAGCAATGTATTATTCTCAAGATTTGTTTCCCCATAAATCTGTATACTTCCTCTGCCACTAGTATTATGCACCTAGACCCACAGAGAAAATATATGCTTGCTGAATATCTGGATACACCAGGTCTATGATTACTTTTTGTTTTTAATAAAATTCTTCAATTTTACTATCTGTGGAGGGTAGTAAACAATCACACCCAAAGTACGTTCGGGGTCTGCATTTCATCACTGTTTAAAGAACAAACTTGTCATAAAGTTAATAAAGTATTTACTTCTACACGTCTCACAGTCTGAGTCTTAAGTGTTTAGCTTTAAACACCTCTAGTTACTGATGAACCATGCCCACATGAAAATTTGCTCTGAAGACATCCAAGTTTCGCCCAAATTCGTGCCCTTCTCTTTTCAATATGAAATTGAAATAACATTAACGAAATAATGATAATAATAATTGCCATAATGATAATAGTAATTACCAGAATGAATAGCCCAAGCGCTGCTTAGCCTCATTATGCCCCATGTTCTTTATAGGGTCCTCGTCCACGTTCTCGTCTCGTTCGGGCTTAAATTGGTACTGTCTAACCTCCGCGAATCTTCTTAAGATTCATTACGTTCGCCATCTTCTAGGAGTTCACCTTCCTCACACGAAGAAGATGAGCATGACAAATTTGCCGTAAATTTGCTTGAATCATCACTAGATTCAGCCATCATCACCACATATGCTAAACTTGAGGGACTTCCCGACAGTACGTCACTTCCGGAAATCCTATTATCACCGGAAGTATACAAATGCTGAACTAATAATCAGCTGGACAGACGGACAGAAACGCAAATAATATGTCCTTTGCTATTTGTTTGGTAAAAGTGAATTTGTCCGAGCGTGATCTGTCCTAAAGGTTACAAGGTGAATGGTGTTAGCACACACAAATAGTTCAACGTGACAAAAAACTAAGTGGATAAGAACTGGAGTCCAATCATATTGCAGTATAAAATTGTTGTGCTATTTTTGAAAAATATTTTAAAAATCCAGTTTTATTAATTTAAATGTATTTCCTTTCTTAAAATTTTGTGATGATTCACTTATTCTTTAAATTTGGTGATTGAAGTAATAATAGTAAATGAGGTTTCTATCTCAGAGACCCCCTTCCCCCTCCAAAACACTTCTATGTTGACATTTTATCAGCTCAAAATAGTGACTTTCACATGATAAGGCTTTCTAGCATATTTCTGTTGAATTTAAATAAAAATAATAAAAAAATAAACAGTAGCGATGATGATCTGTCACCATTCCACGGGGTCCTTTCATTGCCAGTAAATCCTTTACCATGAGGTCCTTAAAGTCCTTCCATTGATGCCTTTCTTATGGGGCACTCTTCGTATTTGTTAAGGCCTTTCTTATGGCCCACAGGCACCTCATGAGAATTTTCTTCTGGCGACATTCTTTCTGAATGTCCTTATGTGGGGTACCCTACAGTGAGGTCACAAGGTTAAAGAGCTAACATCACCCTACTGTTTTTTTCTTGAGGGGCTCCAATTTTCATAAACGAATTCCTAAATGAACAAAACGAAATTTTAGAAATTCAGAGAGTTGTCTAGGTTTTTCAATTTCATGTACACTCCCCCCATATCAAACTCCGGGGTGAGTGAAAAACTTGTTTGACGTGGTGAGGAAGTGTACATGAAATCCCTTGGGGCTGGAGCCCCCCCCCACTATGAGAAAAACTGGCATCCTAACGCCACCGTCGACAATGTGTCGGTCACGGGTATAGAACTCAAGACCTCGAGTACGAGAATCCAACGTTCTTAACACTGCGCTACGGACTCTACTTACAAATATATGTTTCAGAAATTAATTATGAAGTTATCTAACGGGAAATTAATGCAAGTGATCAGTATACATTTATCAGAATAAAAAG
The DNA here is from genome assembly GCA_016617855.1 of Megalonaias nervosa. Taxonomy (NCBI): domain Eukaryota; kingdom Metazoa; phylum Mollusca; class Bivalvia; order Unionida; family Unionidae; genus Megalonaias; species Megalonaias nervosa. The sequence goes on along the minus strand of JAECUM010026020.1, from coordinate 8,705 downwards.
ATTATATTCTGATTTTTAATAAATCACGAAATCTACGATCTTATACATTTCTGCCATGTTAAAATACATTGCAGTCTCAACACACTAAACTGCATAAGATTACAGACATGGCTCATATATAGTCGGTATATGAACCATGTGTACAGATTTGTGACAATGGTGCATGGATCGATACAACGGCTTATGAATTACTCTAGATCGCAGACAGGGTTATTTCTGCCTTCTGCAGTCTGGGAATATAAAACGATCGACAATGACTCATTTGTCGTAATATCGCATCTCCCGGCCTATATGATGGAATATTTATTTGTCCATTCTGAGATCTCTATCGTCGGTGAGGAAAGTGTATATTGAAGATATAAAATAACCTTATCAGGAGAGTTAAAAGGTGTGAAATATCATTTTCTGTTACAAATTATGCTGATCCACACTGACTACAGACGGTCATGTAATGTTAAGCAATATAACAAGCGGGATAACTGCTTAATGAGGACAGATTATCTCCCTTTACAATACAAGGACGACAGACAGAGTTATCTCCCTCATTTTTTAAGAGCACTTCATCACCTATTATTAAAATATCAACAGTAGATATTAAAAATAATTCATTATCGTATTTTTACAAATAAAATTTAATTTTTCCGCTTACTTTTCGATAACTCTTTCATTGCTATCCTGGTGAGAACATAACACCTTTTGCAAACACCTTCAACCGGTTTAGGTCAATATTTATTTTCGCGTATATTTCTTGACTGATCGGATCATGAAGATTATCGTATTTCAGCATAAGCTCATCTCTCAACTTTTCAAGATAATACAAATTATTGCTGTTATCTGATTTGATAAGCGAGAGTTTTATTCTATCAAATTTACTAAAACAAATACCTGAAATCTCATCATTAAATTCAACTGATAATTGCTGGCCATTAACCATTATTTTGTTAATTTTGCTGCTAACTCCATCAGCAAATGTTAAATTTTCGAACATTATTATAAAGTTTAGACAAAATTGCGTAGTGTCCAATAGCTAACGTATTAATTCCGTCCTCGCAATATCTCTTATCATCAATATTACTTAGTCCACGTTTTATAATTGAATCTGTTTCAAATTTGTGATGATTTGTTCTGATAACATTTGTTTTAATAAAATTAGTGCAGGTGTTTAGCGCTGCTTTAAAATCATCAAATTTCATACGCTTTTTTTACATATCCGCGAGGAATACCTTTTGCTTTTTTTGTCAGTTTATTTTCATCTAAAATTACGGTGTACATTTTACTTCTTAGTCCAACAAATTCCCTAACTGGTGCAAACATAAATTCATCTTTCATCTTGCCGATGATTTTTTTATTTGCATCATCATGAAATCCACTACTTTTTGGATAATCCGATCAATCAAATAAATTTTTATTGTTATAAATATCTATCGCTTAACCGGCTTGAGGCAGCTGTCCGGATTTTTGTGCCGTTTTCATGATCTGTGTGCTTGTTGTCTGTCTTCGTCTGCGTTATTGTGTTCATCATGCACTGGCTGTTCTTTTCGAATGTGTTTCTTCATCTTCTTATATTGGAAACGAGAAAAATTAGACTTTTTCTCAGCTGTCTTGCTCCACTGTTGCGGCTTCCTTTGTTATCGAACAAGCCGGCATCACGTGATACTCGCCAGTCCACCCGTTTATGCTATGATGGACCCTCATTAATTGCGTTAAATGGCCACTCCTTGGCTCTCCACACTACATTGTGCACTAGACTAAACGACCTGGGACTACATTCATCATTCCATAACTGTAAACGGAAGCGAAAAAAGAAGCGTTGTTTCAAAGCTGGCCGGCGTAGAACAGGAAGAAGAATTCCAGTTATCTCCCTTTCGCCCTTTCCGGCGCAGAAATTTAAAAATTCGGCCGTTAATTTAGACAACCTAATCCAAATTCCAATTAAATCGTCAACCTTTGTGTCAGCTATCGAAGAGATACCACTGCGCATCGCATTATTCAATGCCCAATCAGTAGGACCATCGGAAAAGCGCACAGAAATAGTTAATTTTATCAACGACCAGAATATCGACGTCTTTTTCCTGACAGAAACATGGCTAAAAACATCAGGCGATGAACCCAAGTGCGTGGATCTAACACCCACCGGTTACTCCATCAAGTCGTTCCCCGCCACTCTCGCGGAGGTGGAATTGCTGTCATCGCAAAGACCTCCTTGATCAACCGTCTTAACTACACAACAACTTTCAATTTCGACCACACATCGTTTGAACTAGTCCAAACTACACTCGCACTGGAACAAAGGTCAGTCCACTTTTTCTGCCTCTACCGCCCTCCTCCTAGTAGAAAAAACAAGCTGACAGAATCTCTCTTTTTGGAGCAGTTTCCGAATCTCCTGGAGTATGGAAATTCGATAGGTGGCAACCTGATTATTCTTGGAGATTTTAACTTTCACTTTGACTGTCCTGGAAACCCATGCACATCGAAACTCCTAGATTCCATTCACGTTTTCAACCTCAAACAGTCAGTTAGCCAACCCACCCATAAACATGGTCACATATTAGACTGGATTCTTTACAGACCTGATGATAATATTCTTCAGTCCTCCCTGGTGTCCCACGAACTTTCATCAGATCACCTCTGCATTATATGCCATCTTGACGTATCAGTCCCTAACCCTCCACCTTTATTCGCTACTAAGAGAAACCTCCGTATGATAAACAGAACCAAACCAATGCATGACATCCAAGCAAACCTAACAACTAGCTTACCTACTACAGCAGAACAACTTGATAACTGCCTGCGTTCATTGCTCGACAAACATGCCCCAGCAACCAAGTGCAGAGTAGCAATTCAGAAGTGTTCTCCGTGGTATAGCAGTGTTAGGGACCAGCTTCGCACTGCTAAAAGAGACCGCCGTAAAGCTGAGAGGCTTTGGCTTTCCACCAGACTCACTATTCATAAGCAGATCTATGATGCCGCTAAGAAGAATGTCACAAACATAGTCCATGCAGCTAAATCAGCCCACTACAGTACTAAAATCATGGAAAGTTCCAGCTGCAAAGAGCTATTTGAGATTACTAACAAGCTGATGTCAAGGAACAAATGTACACCACTTCCAGCTACCTTCTCTCTAGTCGACCTTCCGGACCTGTTTGCAAATTTCTTCCGTGACAAAGTACAAACCATCAGAGATAAACTTGACAACACAATTTCAGTTGACTCGTCGTCACCATACAGTTGCGATACAGAATTTCAGCGGCAACCGTTAGCAGCATTTGAACCTGTCTCTATGGATTTAGTACGTACAATCGTGATGAAGAGTGCACCAAAGTCATGTGAACTGGATCCGATTCCGACGTCACTGCTGCTAGAGTGCTTGGATCCAATACTGCCTTCACTAACTGATGTTATTAATACCTCTCTCTCATCTGGGGAATTCCCATCATTTTACAAAACTGCCATTGTAAAGCCTCTGCTGAAGAAACCAACACTCGACCATAATGATTTAAAGAACTACCGCCCAGTTTCTAATCTGCCATTCATGTCAAAAATCTTAGAAAAAGTTGTTCTATCCCAACTTGTATCTCATCTGAATTCAAACAGTCTTTTTAGCAATGTACAGTCTGCATATCGCCCTTGCTACAGTACTGAAACTACTCTTCTGAAAGTAGTCAATGACCTCTCTGCTTTGGATGGCGGAAAGATTACAGTCCTCACTCTCCTTGACTTGTCTGCAGCATTTGACACTATAGACCATGATATATTACTTCACCGTCTCCAGCATGTATTTGGCATTCATGATACGGCCTTACTATGGTTCAAGTCCTACTTGGTCAACAGGACACAAATTGTGTCCGCAAATGGAAAACACTCCAGCCCAGTTGATCTATGCTGTGGTGTTCCACAGGGGTCTGTTCTTGGACCTGTTCTCTTCATTCTATACACTCAGCCACTCTCAAGTGTCATAGATCATCATCCAGTGTCTCACCAATTGTATGCTGATGACACCCAAATATACAAATCTAGCCATCCAGCTGAAGTTGAAGCTACCATCCAAGGCGTAGAGAGGTGCATTTCCGATGTGAAATCATGGATGACATGTAACAAGCTGCAGATGAATGATGATAAAACTGAAGCCATCCTGATTACAACACAAAGACTTTCTCATTCACATCCTTTACCTCAGACAATAAATATCAGCAACACCAACATTAAATTCACACAGTCAGTACGAAACCTCGGTGTCACTCTCGACAGTACTCTCTTGTTGCACCAACATGTCATGAACATATGCAAGGCTGCATATCTTGAGCTGAGACGAATCAGCTCCATTCGCAAGTATCTTTCAGTTGATGCCACTAAAACACTTGTGTGTTCCTTAGTACTTTCAAGACTGGACTATTGTAACTCAATTCTGTCTGGTTCGTCTCAATATCTACTTCAGAAACTTCAAAAAGTTCAAAATACAGCTGCTCGAATCATCCTTAGAGTACCACGATCAGAGCACGCCTCTCCCCTGCTCTCTACCCTACACTGGCTATCCATACGATCCAGAATTAAACACAAAATTTGTTCTCTGTGCTACGTTTCACTGACGGGCTCCAGTCCAACATACCTATCTGACCTCACCCATGTGTACACACCTGCAAGAAGCTTACGCTCCTCTTCTGACACTCGTATTCTCATCATTCCCACTATGAAGATGAAATCATATGGACAACACTCTTTTGCATACCAGGGCCCAGCAACGTGGAACGAATTGCCCACTGCACTTAGACACAAAGACACAGTGATCTCATTCAAGAGCGCTCTTAAAACTCACCTATTTCAACTGCAAGAACAGACTTAAAAGACCTAATAATGTATCCTTGCCTTAAATATTTACAGCATATTTTCTGTTTCTACTTTCGTGGTGTTTGTTTTTAATTTTGTAATCATATCATTATATATGTTTTTAAAGTGTTGTCAAATGTTGTAAAGCGCTTAGAGCTTCTAAAGATTAGGTGCTATACAAAGTCCTCATTATTATTATTATTATTATAAACATCCTCACAGTTTATGTTATAAACAAGTGAATCCGTATCAGTAAATAGCAATTCCGAATCTGGTCACTGCTTTTTGGTAAAATTTTAGTGAAGTCGTACATTAACCATTTTGATATATCAAGTACAGCTGCACCAAGCTAAATCGGTTTATGCAGTTTCAAATTTGTCTTTCGTCGCTGTATTGCAACAAGATTTTCATTAAATATTTTCATACTGACAAAACCGTCATCGTTGACTAATTTATTTCTGCGATTTACATCATTTACAATTTCAATATTGACTTGCTTTCTGATATTTTCCATCGTCTTACTGAACACGGAATTGTTCATTAACTTGAAAAAGTTTTTCTCAAAGTCGGTCTTAGCAATAGCACGACGTTTGGTATTTAAATCAATATAATCTACCATCCACCATGATTGATTAAATTTTAACACGCGATGAACTTTTCTCAGAATTAGTCCAGCATCTACTGCTTGTTTTAAATTTTTGTAATGTATCACGTAATTTCTTTTATTTAACAAATTTGGAACTAGCTTATTAATAATCGAATTTTTGCTGTTGTCATTGTCTGTTGTTCAGGCGATAATAAACTATAATCGATCATCATTGACTCTGCACAAAACGGATAGTCGTTATGTAGATCATGTAACGAACTAGGATAATCGAGATCAACTTCAACAAAATAACTGACATTTTCTGGTAAATCTTTTTCAGTTTCTTTAAGAAATTGATCTGGAGTTATCCAATGAAATCCACTACACGGCATTGGCTCTGACATAGCATAATCATGCAAATTATTAGTGTCCAGATAAATAATATAATTTGACGGTAAATTTTTATCGTAATTTTTTAAGTATTTATTATTAGCTACCGCATATTTATTTTTTTTGGTGTTATAACGCTAATTCCGCCGCGAATTCCTTTATCAATAAAATTAAACATATCAACATCTGTGATCCAATTCTATCCTGCTTGTTTTTAGCAGAGCATCCCATGATAATCCTGGTGCAGAATAATACCTACATGGGTCTAATCCATAATTTTCATGACTAACTTTACGAAAACTCTCGAAAACATCTGCTAGTAATAATACATCTGTTTTCAGATATAAATCATGATTATCACCAAGTGTCTTACAACCAAATTTATTCCAAATTTCCTGTGCATATTTGTACTCGTCATCTGTAATATTTTCATTTATCTTTATTTAGGAAGATAAGTTTCATCAAATCTGCTCCAGTCATCGAGGTACTCATACGGAAAGACACCAATTTTTGTCAAAGAGACGTAGTCTTCACCAAAACAACTTTTTAAATTATTGAAACTGCTACAGCCTTTTACAAGCTCATCTAAGTGCTGCCACAAATTGCAGACTGTCGATGAAATTTAATTTGCCAAGCGTAATTGACATATACTTTTCAAAATTGTTTGGAATACATTTTATTATATTATTTAATTTAAGTTTAGATTTAATTTCCTCATCGCCAAATGCTTCGACAATGACATGACTATCATAACCACGAAAATTATATAAAACAACAGGAATAAAATCTGGCGCATGAAATTTCAAATTACAATTGTCATGTGCTGCACCGCGATATTGGCCTGTTAGATGACAGTGATCGCGCACTTTATCGTTACCTAGAGGTTTCTCGCAGATATGACAATTAACTGCCTCATCAAAATCAAGTTGTTGTTTGGATGTTATTTTTATTGGAGCTGTTCTGGATAATCTGTTGAAAATTTTATCAACATCGTCTATTAAATTTTTTAGTAACCACACGGCAGAACTTTTACATCTGTACAATTTTATTGGACTTAAAAAATTATCGTTAGCGCAACAAACTACTTTATAAGCTGCTCCACAGGGAACATGTTGTATTTTTCTGGTGCTTGATTTATTTGGATCATTTTCTGTGCCTGCCACAGGAACAAGTAGACACTCGAAATCAGCATAAATAACAAACGGAATATTTAATTTATGATTATAATTTTTAAATTTTAATACTTTTTCTTTTTCTCCTGGCAATGTTATTCTTTGAACATTAACACAGTATTTAGGATTCTCTTGCAGTTTTTCATCTTTAGAAAAATCTTGCAAACAACGATAGCAAAAATATTTCTTATTTTTATTTGTATTATATTGTCTGCCAACTAGGCCGTTAAAGTTTTTTATCCAAACGTAATGATTCCTATAAAAGAGCAAGGTTATTGTCAATTGCGAAGCTTTTTCTGAAATATATCTTGGATAAACATTTTCACGCTCGTCAAGACCAAATATATTAACTGAAATATTATTTTGCTTTTCAAACTTTGGTATTTGATTTTCTGCAACTGGAAAGACAATGCCATTAAAATTTAATTTTGATACGTGACTAAAATACTTGTCAACGCCATCAGCATTTTTTTCCTGCTGGAAACATCGCAGAAAGAATAGCCCACTGGAAACATCTGTTATCAAAGTTCTTTACGTTTATGCAACATTTTTTGTTTTTAATTTTTTGAGGGAGATCAACTTAAGAACTATCGTGAAATACGTTATATCTCACTGTGTGAAATAAAATTTCTTTATCATTTCAAATTTCCAACGTGATCTTGATACAGTAAATTCCTCCAATTTTTTATTCATTTCCTGATGTATTTCCTCGGCGACTGATGAAATATTTGTTCCAGCTAATATTTTTCGTGATTTAGCTGTTAAATATGGTTCGGCAATCTCGTTGATGAAATCTACATTTTCAAAGGTTATGTCAAGTATATCTTTTTGAAATGCATGTAACTTTGATAAAATAACATGATACTGCACTATTAGCTTGCTACTTCTATGCACTGCAAGTTCTCGCGTTACAATTGGATGCAACAGATGAAACAAAATTGTAGAGTTAAAATTTACTAAAACATTTTGATTATCAAACCGATAGCTGTTGTCAAATCCTGCAAGAGCAGTGGCTATTTTCACAGGTTCTCCTATAAGGCTCTTTTTGGCTATATCTCGCAATTTCAGCATTGTTATATAATGTAATATTATATCTCTAATTGATTATTCGATCAATATCTCACCGCACAATGCGCATGCGCTAGTTGAACAACCAGTTAGAGATATAAAAATGCTTATAGTATATTGAAACAAAATCTGACAAGCGCAAGCGAGCAAGAATACTATTATGTTCATCCCAAGTATAACTTGTAACTTGTACGCGGGAAATATGTTAGGGTTGGTGAGTCACGTCGAATAGGGACAACCATTTGGTAAAGCAACACCAGCCAGCTATACGATTAGCGTTAAAGGTGATAATGCCGAACGAGTTGAAATCTTTAGGAAAGATTTTATTTACACTTTGTTTTGTGATGAAATTCCAGAAGGACAACGGCGCAGTTACTGATGATAACATTGAAAACTTGTCTTTACAAAATGAATTTCAACCTCATCCCGTGTTTGATTTTTACGAGGCAAATGATAATGAAATTATTTGAAATATCCAAAGGAAAATGTTGTTGGTTTTATGAACAACAGTGGTTATCTTAGAATAAAAGTTCGAGGAACTTTAACAGATGAAGTTAATTATTATAGCCATCGTTTTGTTTACGAAACGTATAACGGACATATACCTGATGGTTTAGTAATAGACCACGTCAACGGTATTAAAACAGACAATCGTCTAGAAAACC
>JAECUM010026018.1:0-21770 GCA_016617855.1 Megalonaias nervosa | reverse complement strand
ATATATATATATATATAAGAAAGAAAGGTAGATAAAAATATCTCGTGACAGAATAGCTGTTCAAATACATGTATATTATGAATGATCATATATTCCTCAAATATGGCCCCACTTCTTGTTGAGCATTCATTTACCCTACGTCTGAACAATATGCACATGTGAAACACTGCAGATATTTATCCGCAAACAGCAAGTCCTAAGAACGGAATTTTTTCCACACAAGCTTTTTGCATTCCATCCGAAACTTCGTGTCCATTACACCGTAGATAAATGGATTTACCATGAAGTTTATCACAAACGATCTCCAGAAAAGCTGATAGAGCACAGTGCTTGCATTGTCAAGATTTTCAATTAATGTTTCGTCGGACAATGTCAGTATTTCCAAAGAAAGAAATGGCGTGAAGCTCAGCACAAAGGAGGCTGTAACAACAAAAAGAATCTTGGATACGCGTATGGTCTTGGCTCTGTAAGCTGCTTTCTTGACCACACTCTCTTTGTTTCCTTCGCTTACATATTTTCCAGGATCAACAGCGCTTATTGGATCTTCCTGTATACTGTGACGAGTTTGCGTTATAGTTCTCTCTGAGGGCATTTCTATTGTATACGTACCTCTTGAGCCAAAAGTCGCCTCGGTAGCATGTGATAAAGCATTTGTTTCTGTCGCATTTGCATGATTCTTTATTTGACGCCATACGAGTATATAGACAAAAGTCATAGATGCGGTTAAGGTAATGAAAACGACATAGAGAAATATCATGTAACCATTGGGAAACATTGTGTCTTTGTACTTATCATCGGGAAAACACTGAATTCCTGTGATATTTGCAATCCCTGTTTGTACAGTGTTCTTTCCATAAAGGATAAAGAAGGGAATAGAAAATATGAAACATATGACAATGATGATGCCAAAACTGCGTTGCATCGACCTTTTAGAAAACTGGTTGCCATATGGTTTGCAAATCCTTCTGTATCTATCACATGCAATTATAAATAGGACAAAAATGGATACCATCCCAATGAAGTAATTAAAAGTGCGTAGAGTCTTGCACGCCAGTGTGTTTGTGAAGGTGTACGGATGGGTTAAAACCCCTAACACAAATGGTTCGCCTATCATACAGAATGTGATATCCACCAAAGCAAGAAAAGTTATACAATATCTGTGTGTGGAATTTCGTAGTTTGATTGCGATGATATTAACATACAGAACTAGGGCATTGCCGACTGTCCCGACCACCATGGTGATAGAAATATATATAATTACTGGAATTAACAATTGCACTTCTCTGTCATTCAGCTCATCCAATGTCCAGTTCTTTCCTTCTGGTAGATCTTTCAATGGTGTGAACATTCCGAAGATTCGTCGATTTGATGTACCACTGACTTACGTCGACTTTCAAGTTTCAACGCAGATCTATGCCAAAGCTTCTTCCAACCTTTCTGCGTGGTAAATATTTATTTTGTGAGGTTGTGTCGCCTTTCTAATGACTTGAATTGAAAAATCAAAACAATAGATTGATTAATAAAAATAATCGATGTCTCAGAAGCGAAAAGAGTTCTAAACTACTTCAATAAATCTTGTATTTCAAGCATCAATACATTTATCTCTATGGTATAATGAACTCATAAACAAGTTTTTTAATATAATCAAACCAGTTTCCCCTGGGTACATGTTAAAGACTTTGGGATATCAACTGGCTTCGAAATTTAGATGTTGAAAATATGTGTCAATTATGTATGGACATCATATGTATGCTTCCGTCTAGTTTGGTCATGATGTCTCATTTAGCCAAACTGCAGTGCACGGGCCTGGTGAGAGTGTTTGGCAAACGACAGTCATATCCCACATGTCGATTCTGTGGTTCGTTTGGAATATATAACGATAATATACCATTGCAATATCCAAAATCTGCTTCAAGATACTTTTATGACAACGCGAGTTAATAAACTCATATTTACTTTCTATTACAAATTTTGAACAACAAACATAGGCTTAGAAATTGTTTAAATATTTGATAATGTTTTAGCAAAAAAAGAAAACATAGATGTCGTGTTACTCTGGATGTTAACAAAGCGTCTGCCCATACAGATCAGTAACATACTATGGAACTGTACAGACAATGAAATGTCGGTTCTGTTATGTATTCATTTAATAAATCCGCCCCACCCACCAATCAGGCAATGTTCTTGGAGAAATATAAACTTGCCCATCTCGTGCCGGCATTAAGAAGGATACTGAAGTTTTTATTTAAAATATCGACCAATCTAACTAGTATGTTGTCTCAAAGCGTTTTGTTTGGAACGGGTTCATTCATGTTATAAACCTATCTACATTTTATAAGAAACATTTATGTGGTCTCCCATGGCACACAGCACATCCAGTTATTGAATTATATACTTAGATGTCCATTGCCTCAGACTCTACAGTAAATATATGATAGTCTGTACTGTTAGCAATGATTTAAACTGTCTCTTCACGAAACGATTTATTCTAAACTTATAAGAGGACGGCTTTAATAAGAGAGATGACGTTTTGCCACCTAATATATACCAATTCTGTGTGTTCCGCTAGGTTCTGTACAAAGGTCTCTTTAATATCTAATTAGCATCAGTGACAAAATATAAACTTGAATCACTTGTATTTTTGATAAAGAAACGCAGGTGAAGTATATATCTTCTAAGCAACAACATTTATAACTTTTTTCAATGCTTCGTTTTACATTGTAATACTTTGGTAAAGGATTGGTAAGAAATTCACAAAAAGCCGATTTTATATTCTGTTCGAAAGCTTAGTTTGAAACTCATATATTATTATTTTATTTGATAAGTTTTAGTTCACAACGTTACAGGAATGAAAATATCTGCCCGAACTTTACAGCAACTAACAAATAGTGATGTCACATATATAATAACTATGTACCCATGCTTAGAGTGGCCAAAGTAAGCTTGAGCAGTAATATACTTCCGAACATCTACTTAGTATTTTCAAGTCCTATCCGATGAGATAATTGCTTAGCAGAAGATTCGGATAGCCTTGAAAAAAATTAAATAAGACCTTCCAGAAGTGTAACTATTGCCTGTGGATTGCTAGCGTTAAATTGTCTATTGCACAACAGGCTGGGAGGCCTTGACAAGACAAGAAGAGATTAAAGATGGCAATGATCTGTTCCATTTATAATGATTTCACACTAAGCTGCAGTTCGTATTATCTTCAGTCATGACGATCGCACTCAAGATGAAATCGGTGAAGGTTTACATAAAATATTGACTAGATACCAATTCCATAGCATTTGTTTCTTCAATTCTTTTTCCCCTTTATTGTAGTGTTAAGAATTTCTCTCTCTATGAAGATGTTAAATCTCTTCAAATCTCGGAAAATATTAGTTTATGCACAGTCTCAAAATTACTTAACTTTCAGAACTAGGACTCTCAGTTTCAACAATACCAAATTAAGACCCGCCTAAATATATTTAAATCCTGATCCTTGCATAATTATACCTAATTCAATTCGCCCTTTTTCCAGCACAACAACTGAGGAAAATGAAAAACATTATTTTTCTCTTTGACATGTAAACAACGTATGGCATACCTTTCTATTTAGATCAATTTTACAATTGAAACTAAAAACTTAAATCAATATTAAGTTACTCCAGAATGGGGACAGAAATGTACATGTAGAACCGATTCATAAACTTATATCATTAGTCCACAAATGCATTTAGTAAATGAATTGATTTTATCCATCCTCTTAAGGAATGTGCCGTTTGAGTGGGTGGGTGGGTAGGGGTTGCAAATGAGTGGACATCCTAGAACAGCCACCTACATGTTAACGTTCATTTTTCTTGAACTGGATAATTTGAACTTGTTTATATTTAGGGGATCGTTCTTTAAATACCTTCCTTCGTTTATTTCTTATATTTATACTTGTTTATTAGTATAAAGAAACATTTGTGCATTTAGTACTTTTGATCGTCATAAAATTACCAAAAGTAGCTGCGTATTCTAAAATTAGGTATGTAGAAAAAGAAAATTTGCAGCTATCAATAGGTACCTCTTTTAGTAGTGCGGTCTCCAGCTGTATATCATTACACTGCGCAGTCAACGGTCAAGAAAGACAATTATTATTATTTATGATATAGCGTGCTCATAACTTGAAAAGAGTTATCTGCTTGAAAAGATAAATATACGTACCTGTTTTGGATGATGAAATATTTATGGGTATAATTTAAAATTTCAACAATATAGAAAGATACTTATATATTCAAATGGACACCATTCTTCAAGTCATTTCTTTTCTTTGATATAACTCACTTATGGATATTTTGGACGTATGATGAATGTCGGAGATGGATGGTATGTAAGGATATATTAAAAACAACTAACTAAATAAACACAAAAAACCTACCTGTGCAATTGTGTACATCCTTGCATTATGCTACTACTTCAAGGCGAATGAGTATAAAACAAATTTATATTCATGTTTACAATATGTGGGGCGTATCTCTATCTTAGGAGCATACAACATTATGACTCTTGATTGGATACTTGACCTTTTCAAGCCACTCCCGTGACAGTTAAAGTCTTAGGTAGAACTTGAATATAGTTTCGCGGAAGTGGATAATACATACAGATCCATTTTAAGTGCTATATCCGGTTGAACGTTCATTGCATCCACCCCTGATTCTCTTTAATTGTTGCTAGTCACCCTAACATAATAATAATTGTAATAGAGCATGAGCATCTTCAAAGTTGTATCTAGTGGGTTAGGGTCATTGATCCTTTCCTGGTAATGTCGGATCAAGTCGAGTACCTTGATCATTTCAATGTGGTCTGCATTTAGTGCAAATTTATATTTATAAATTTTCCTTACGAAAAAGAGATATACAAATAATAGATATCTTCCACCGCTAAATAAAAATGAAACGTGCACTTTCTATATTGACGACTTTCATCCAATCGCATAAAATTGTAAATATGCCATTGAACGATACATTGCAAAAATCTGTGTTGATTAGGCTGTGCGATAATTATTTGCATATTTATTTTATCGGTAAAGTGCTCTCTCAAACAAATAGACAGAGTGACATTGACGCAAGAAATATTTTCGGCAAAGATATATTTCTTCTAAAGCAAATTACACTGTAATATTGTAATATCCACTTGGAGAGTTGGACAAAACAGCACCATATAGCATGGATAACCAACCCGTTTGAAATAAAAGAATTAAAAACGTCGACTTTGAGTTGGATTTATTGATTAAACTTCGCCTACTTACAACATAAAACGATAATTCTCTCTCTCTCTCTCTCTCTCTCTCTCTCTCTCTCTCTCTCTCTCTCTCTCTCTCTTATCCTATTAAATGGAATCACCTTTGATCTGCATAAGAGAGAGCAAATTGAAATGCACGTATATATGGTGCTCTTGTTTCTTTGGTGAAAGTAGAGAAAATAATATTTTAAACCTGGCCACAGGTCATAAACATATAAACTTAATACTTTATATTGCGCCAATTAGTCGACGTTACAATGTCTTCTCAACATTACACTACTTAACAAGTATACTGCAATTAGACCATGTTATAAGATAGAAAATGGTTGTCTGACATAAGGACGGAGGAAATATTTAGTTCATGATAATTTTCAAAGAGCTAATGTCAAATGCTATTAGTCAATGGAATAAGAAATACTTACGTTGTGTAAACTCTTAGTCTTATTATTATTACTTCCAACAAACGTAAGGTGTGGATGACACAACGATTAAAAAAGGCATGCTATTAACTGTATATATTTCTAGCTATATCAATAAATGTATCTTGTTACGATTGTTACCAAACTAGAAGCACATTTGGTTCTTATACGAGACGAACACCGGAAACCTTTTGAGAGCGGTGCACAAATGTGGTTTTATGCAGCAAAAACAAGCTATGTCGTGTAACAAAAATGGTCCGGAAAAATATTTTAAAAAATTTTGAACTGAAGAACACAATAATTATTTGTTTCTTTCAGATATATGGTTCGTTGCAAAACCACGTGCGCATGGCTGAAAGTAGGGAAGTTATGGGTTTATGGAAAATCTGGGTAGGCACTGCGGATTCCCTGCATCACATATCAGGCTGGGATTTCAAAAAACTGTTTGGAAATGCGGTGCTACAGAAACTAAAACTCATTTAAGAAAAGCCAGAAAGAAGGAAAACAGGGATCAATCACAGCTACAAATCACACCGATTTCAATTATAGATTTGTGTGTCAGCGACTTTAAATTTTGAATGGGTTGTGTTGCAGATGGTAAAGAGCTCAACGTGAATATGAAAACGCGCTGGCATCAATGCTGTCAAGTACGTTTCATAAGCTCCGCAACCAATTCGGTCTCCAAGACAGTCGAGACAACTGGTTGAACATAGTCCAAACCCCTCGTACCGTTCCAGGTTCTAGCTAATCGACATTGTTTGTTGATATGCCTGTTTCGGCTCCAGGCCTGGATCCAGCAAGGCGGCCAGTCTATAATGTTAAAATGCCTGATTCATCTAATGACTTTAACAACTGAGTAAACAAGCTGCTTAATCCTGAGGATAAAAAAAAATCCATATCCATTTGGAAAACGTTCTGATAATACCACAACTAAAATCGAGGCAAAAGAGTTTCCAAAGAGACAGAGTTATTACGTGGCGAACCTAAAGTTTTCAGCTTCATCTTCATCCAGTACTTTGAGATTGAACGGGAGGAAATCTTACAGAAGATTCCTTAGCCTAATGAAATTTGAGTGAAGTCACAGATTGCTGCATTTATGAGAAGGCATTCACTCCTAGAGAATTTGTAGCAATCGATACAGTGTCATTTTAGGGGACTAAAATTCACGCATACCAATATCGAACTGCTGACAAACAACATCATGCACTTAGCCATTACAAAGAGTATGCGTGGTGGCGTTTCCATGGTGATCCAGGGTTAAGCCAAATCTAACAACCCAATGTGTCCAGAATATGACAGCAAAACGACAACAGGCAGGATAGCATACGTTTACGGCGAAAATCTCTATGTTTGGGCCAACCAAATAGCCTACAAAATAACGGCTTTAAGTTGGGCGACATTTCCTTACTAGCAGTTCAAGAAGTTGAAACGACAGTGGTATCTGTCTTAAAGGACGCACCCTTAAGCTACATCCTACAAGCTGACGTCGAGTCTACTGGGGTTGTTCATAAATGCTGGATCTTGAGATAATGAACGTTCTAGAGAATTGGCTCAGCAGCTATCAACATGCTTTGGGGAACAAACTTCGGAATGTGGGTACGTTTACTGAAATAATATTAATCAGCAAATAAATATATATCATTGCAATTTGAATAAGGCGTACCGCATCGTTTCTAAACCTCACATACTTATATCCTCTTTAATAATTTCAAGAAGCTAATCTCATGATCTATGATCTGCATTGCATAGCAAATAACAGTTTATGGCCTCATATGAAAGGTATGAAATATAGGTCTTGAAGGTGATGTCATATGTTAAATTGGATACTTAGAGTGCGAGTCAATCTTATATTCCAAAAAGATGAAAACTATGACAGTTTTAGTTAATATAATCATTGACTACAGTCACACATTAACTTATATTATTGAGAATCGAGATTAAGGTCTAGAGTTACGGCACCAAATCCCTTACTTTCTTTACTACGCGCGCATCCTCCAAAAAATGACGAGTGTTACTTGTACATAAAAGCATTAATGCTTTGGAAGCACACTTGGTAAACAACCATAGAATTAGCTCGTATTTAAATACAAAGTCACTCCGGATTCTGTTTACAGAAATCAATGATTGTAAGAGATTTTAGGTTCGAAATATGCACCAAAAACAGAGCAGAAGATGTTAATCTTGGAAGTTGTAGGAGGATGTGTGGTAATATCGGATGAATTTACATGAGGAAAGAATAGTATACTACAAGTAAGAAATATTTCCTGGGGGTGAAACAAACTGAAAACACGCAGTGCATAATTAGCGCTTCCCTGAGCTTTGTGCTTCTTTGACACCCAAGTGGCAGACAATTAAACAGGACAGATGTTTAGTAATTATTACCATTTGTAATTATTCGTGACATATAGGGAGAAATAAGATTTCAGACAAACCACTTGTGTGGTATATGTGCCGTTTCTCTAAAGAATAACATATAATTGAATCTTCAGTTTATTGAACAAATAGGTGAAACGGCTTCTAATATACTGGGCTCAAAGGTCTTGATACTAAACGATAGGGACTTTAAGTTGTGTAGGCACATTTGGTTCTTTTCATATGCCACTTGTTAGTAAGATACTGGAATAAGGCAAAAGTTTTCCATGTTCCTCTTAGATGGTCAAAAAGCTATTTTACAATGTGACAAGATTTTTAGAAATGTAAACTAAAGACTTCCCATTTTCCAAAATATGCAAAAATCTCTTTCTTATATGCAAAATTAATTATTAACTCATGCAAAACATGATTTTAGAATTTCTCCAGAAAGAACGATGTTCAATTAACTAAACAATAATTTGACATATGTGATTTATTTTTGCATATGCTAAAGTCTCTCATTTACTTTTGTAAATCTTTTGTCAGCTTGTATAAAGGTAAAATAAATCTTATTATTTCCCTATTTATAGCATGTGTGCCATACAATACCACTGTTGTCAAGTACTATGATATTGTTTGTACTAAATTATTGCACTGAAGATCATTTTAGTACAACACTAGAAAGTAATATCTCTAATAGAGCAGTATAGCACATAAGATGCACATTAGCACATAAGATACAAACAAACCACCACAATTATTTTCAAATCTGGACACGTACTAATTACTCAGAATAATTATTATGAGAGGGTTATTTTTAAAGTGCTTGCACTTTCACTAACGATATCGTTAATATTATAGTGTCCACATTTCTTACTGAACCTTTATTTTAAGAGCAAAGCTACTTCTATGTCAACAATATAATTTGGTTAAGATTTATAACATATAAGATATTTCAAATTTGAAACCTTCAACTCAGGATAAGACT
The DNA here is from genome assembly GCA_016617855.1 of Megalonaias nervosa. Classification (NCBI taxonomy): domain Eukaryota; kingdom Metazoa; phylum Mollusca; class Bivalvia; order Unionida; family Unionidae; genus Megalonaias; species Megalonaias nervosa. The sequence goes on along the minus strand of JAECUM010026018.1, from coordinate 12,746 downwards.
TTAAATTATAAGAACTATTCAATGAATTTTCAAGAATATACTTGATCAATTTATCAATGCATTTAATCAATTTTTGCAATTATTCCTAGAACAAATGTAAGCAATTCTTTTACAATTTTCAACATTATCTCTGTAAGCGTTACAAATTCATGAAAACAAAATTATCGTTTTTTAGTTATATAAATGTCTTCAAGAGCTACCAATATTTTTAGGCTACTATTACACTCATTTAGGTATACCTTTTCTCCTGATTTACAAATAACTAACATAATGTTAATTATTCTATGAACGTTTTAAAAATCAATTTGTGAGGCTCTTAAAATGACGTAGATGTTCCATTTTTTACCAGAATTGTTTTTTAACAGGGAAACAAACGTTTTGGTGTAATTCTGAAACAGTATGTAAACTGTGTACATAGATATTTTGGCACTAAAATTAAAATCGAAACCATTCATAGCCTGCATTGTTTTTATTATCACGCACATGAATGAGGGACTATCAACGTCGGAGAATAGCTCCAGATGGCTACAGCTCACACTGATTCCATAGCCACTCGCTTCGAATCAAATAAAAAGGCTCTAGGACAAAAAGTAGTTCGACCGCCTCAACTGTCCATACTAATTCCAGAGCAAACCCCTTTTTATTATCATCAACCTGTGAGGGGATTGCACCTTCCTGCTACAGTGACAGTTGTGTCTCTGGAATATTGTCAACAAATATCGCTGCCCCATTGCTTTTATGTAATTGAAATCACTGTTCTGAAGTGTGATCGTACTTATGCTCCAAGAAATGTTCTTAGCATACAACCCTCCGTGAAAACTAAACAAGACCCCCTTCCTGATTATAACAAGTCTCATTATAACCCCAGTCCATATACTCATGCGCCAGCTCCGAGGAAGGGTTCGAGCTTATCCTCGATGAAGTCCACAAATATGTAGCCATGAAGAACGAAATACAGCAGAACGCGCACAAAGCATACACCTCGGTTGTACTTGACGAAATAGCAAAAATGGAATGAAGTGCCACCGGTAGAATCAACGCTTGCGATAGAGATTGATACACTTCTCACTGTAATTCATAAGAAGCTATGTTTTTTGCTCTTGAAACAATATGAATGTGCGAACGGTTGAAACAACACCCTTCTGAATCGAGACCTATCCACAAGCACCTCGGCCATACGATGCTGTCTTTCAACATTGGAAACAAAAAAAATGTAATATAAAAGTGGCCTATTTTTGCCTTTCAACCCTGTGTGTTTTTGGAAACTTTAGAAACAATGACAGGAGCCTCACGAGCTGCCGCCCTTATACGATATGGCAGGCATGTCAGTATTATAAAGGCCTGAACTACCAATCCTACTGTTGACAGTTTATTTCTGACTGGTCGGCTGTGACGATTACATACCCAACGTAATTACAACCAATTCTGCCATAGTCAAAGTCGAAGAAAGCACCAAGGTATCAATACAATTAGAACCGCTCCGGTAGCCTAGTGGTTAGAGCGTCCGCCTCGGATGCGGGAGGTCGTGGGTTTGATCCCCGGACGAGTCATACCAAAGACTTACAAAAATGGTACTAACAGCTGCCTCGCTTGGCGCTCTGCATTAAGAGGTTAGTGTTAGGACTGGTCGGCCTGGTGTCAGGATAATGTGACTTGGTGGGACATCATGCTACATGTCTGCGACATGATGCCCCAGTGCTAGACATCACTATAAACTGCCACACTGCAGACATCGTAGTGATATGACTGAAAATTGTTAAAGCTACTTTAAAAATCTAAATCACACACACACACACAATAAAATTGCATATGGTTTACATTTTAGCTGATGGTCATACTAAGACCTCTCTAAATTACAAGTGTAAACATCCTAAGTATCTAGGTATCTAGTGTCTATACAGTTAGCGCCGGTGTCGAGGGGTTAAAACTCTTAATTGTGTCTACCTCGTCTAAGACCAATACATACCTGGATGAGCAAACAGCATGCCAATGTAAGTAAAGTTAAAGCTGATGTACTCATTTAGATTGGAAATTTGTCCGTGTGTATAAATTAGTGTTTTTATTTTTCCACTATCTATAATTTCATTTAGGTCTCTCTCTTGGGCATTCATACCAAACCCGTGATCCTTGCGTTAATATGTGACTCCCACTTTTGAAAAGGCTAATTACTACGAGGTAAATAATTTTATAGCAAGTGAAACATCCAAATGTGTTGAAAAGAGGAACAATGCAATTTTATGCTTAATAATTTATGTTACATAGTTAATGTTACTTTTCAAACGTTCTGAATGTTGGTACGCTATACACCAAAGTTCTTTACTCGTCAATAGTACATCAATAAATCACCTCCAGGTGCTCCTCTCGCATATATGCACATTCTGAGATTGATTATCTATTACTAAATGCCATTTTGTATCAACTGTTTTTGGTATGTTGTGTAAACACTGAAAGGCTGCCGTTTCTACCGCACGGCGGTTTTTAAGTCGTCTGTCCCTTAGTTGATTTCTGATAAGGGAATGAGCCAAATATCCTTTGTAGCAATCTCAGAGATAGCTGGAGGATAGTGGTGAAAGCGGAACGTCTATTACGAAGTGCTGCTAAGTTGATTTGGTGGAAATGGATACCTCGTGTACCTGTTCGGTAGTGTTATACAACTTTTTGAACACTTTGGATAAATTGCTTTCTCACCAACATCAATGGTGACGACCAATATCTACAAGAAGGTTCTATGATCCCTGTATTAGCATATCACAAGGTGAAAAACGTACAATTTATCTTTAGAAATGGATTGGAGTCATTAGTTTTCATATCATTCAATTACGATAATCCTCCCAGGAGCGCGCAGACCCTCTTGCTTTCTCCCTGTATTAGCCATGTTTTTATTTTCTTTCTCTGTTTCTTTCATCTTCTCAAGTGGAATGCGACGAGATGTATGGCATAAGATGAAGCCTCTACTGTATTGATCATAACCTTAACTAAATTTATAACCCATAAATTTAGAATTGTTTGAAAATACATTCTGATAATTAATCCAGAATGTATTACGTAGATTGTACACTTTTCCTATGGTATGTACAGATTCATAGTTTTATATTACAACATGTTAAAATATATATTTGTATGATTCTGACTGTTCCAACTAGCCCATCAAATTATTTTCCAGTATTCGTTTTTACTGTTTGTGTCATTACACTGCCTTCTGGAGCATTTTGTTTTCTCTGTTACTATGAACATTTCGGCGACCATTTTTTATCTCAAATCCTGAAACTAAATTTGGGAAAATGAGTTAACACATGTTCTTTCTAGAAGTGGCAATTCTGCAAACTGATCAGTGTGACTATTCAAAATAGGGCCAATACTCTTTGCAGGCACAATGACTTTAGTTTCTGCCGAGGGAGTTGTAAATGTTGATTAATTACAATCCTAAAGGTACTATGCTTAACATATTGTTATAAACTGATAGCATTGTATTTTTGATCGTGTAGCAAATACACAACTCTGTTTTAACAATAAATCACGCCAAGTATCCCGTCATATTGTTTATCAACCACTAAAAGATCGTACATACAAATAAGTTTCCCTTTTCATTCTGAAGAAATGGTTATATTTCACTAGTTGCTATAGCATGTCCTAATCAATAGCTTCACGTTCTACATGACATTAGGCTGGAAATATATCAGTGCCAATATCCAAAAAGATGGTTACTGTTGCATCTTGACCATAAGTTGCAACAAACAGTTCCTCATCACCATACCGTGATGCTCTAATGGTATTTGCGTTTTGCCTTAATCCACCTGTCGAACATTGTCTCCCGTGTGCGACTGTTTAATGTTCCTCTGGATTAAATAATTATCTTCAGCTCTGTTGGATTATTCTAACTGAAGCACTTGTTACATCAGCTCTTTCATGCATAGTGATCTTTGTTATGAGTCCTCGATGTTGATTGTGTCTATTCCGGTTATTGGTTTGTTTTGTTTTTTTCGCCAAGTCTGGTGTTTGCTGTATGATTTTTCAGGCTGTGATATAGAGGAGCTGATCGGATCTGACTAAACGACGTCCTTAAGAAGGGTAGTCATAGACTTATTCTAACGCAGATTTCCTGATTCAAAGCATTACCGGTTGCAATATATTATGTTCACATTACGTGGGGCGACGCGACGCATTACTTTCACAAGATATTTTCAAGACATAAAAAGGTCAACTGAGTGGACAAGGTATGCTTTTTGATGGTCTGCCAACAGAAAAGCTTCTAATTATATTGGTACGATTTTTGCATCCCCAAGATCCCTAGAGCACGTCAGACTCTAAATATGCATATAGACAATGATTCCTTGCTTAAATTGAACGCCTGCTGGAGGAGCTCCTGGAAAAGCTTAACTCGTCAACAGCGCCGATTCTGAAATGGACTTACTCTTTTACCTTGCGCGATTTGCAGTTAGGATTTATAAATAACTGCCATCACAAATCAGATATATTAGCAAGACTGTTACGGTGTGGTTTGCAAATACATGCTAATTCAATAAGTAATTCACCTTCACACCAGTGAGTTTCCTTCCCAGATACAATAACTTTAAGTTGTAATCCCTATCATTTAGTTCTGAATTAAACGTTAAAGTGAGATAGGTACTCCCTAAGGTCCCTGCTCCGTGATATATCTGGTTTCATTTTACAAGATCATGTATGCTTATCACTGCGCTATCGTCCAGAATGGGATATGGATAGATCATGAGCATTCGCTACATTGCCTCTTGACACAAGACCATTCCATACAAACTGACCCCATTGTCTCTTTTCTCTTCGTCTTCATTTGGAACCAGATTGTCAGTATTCTGATTAAAGAAGGACAAGCTCTGGTAGCTCTGCTTCAATTAGACCAAATATCGGCTGCCGCCTTAACCCAGTCACCATTTAAGAAGGTGGAGTTTGGTCACTCCTCCGGTTTCATCACTGTTTAAATCTTCACTGTGTATCTGCGGTTTCAGATTTAAGAGCTCTTAGTCTTTGTGAGTGGTTCAACCTTTGACTTGGTGCTAAGCGGTCGAACTGTATGAATTACACAGTATTGAATCGTATTTATATTATTTTGTATAACACACAAGTTTCATTCAAAAGTGTTCAAATGAGATTTCTCCTTCAAGGGAAATGTCATAACGTCTTTTAAACTTAATCTCCCACTGAGCCACTCCGGAAAAATATGCATTTACACAAAAATCTCAAGTAAATCACTAACAAGAAGATATAAGAGTCAAAATAAAACTGAAAATCAAATCCCCTAGAGGGATGTCGGGAACATAAACCAAACAAGAAATGAACATATCTCCAAAGGTATATAATTCAATTGTGTGGCCTTAGCAAATATGTTGCCTGACGTCAAAGGAAGACAAATCAGTCTCACAAGTTTTCGATTGATTGTAGACGACATGTAGGATCCCACCGCTGTGATCGTTTTTTGTCACCTAAAATACTAGGAAAACTGATTTCGTAGGGCTCCGTCATTTCAATGGCTTTTGATTCACTTGGGAATAGTTTAACTTTGTTCCATGGGTACAACTGATGACAGGAAGCGTTGAAAAAGGTAATATTATTTAATATCAAAACAAGATACCTTGTAAATCAAGTCATTTACATGCACTGTTTTATTATGACCCCATGCTAATAGATTGACTACGGTATGGTTATAATATACGTCATTATTAGCAAAAGCAGCATCAGGTAGTAGAACACGGTTGTGTCAGAAACGTTTGCACCATGTGTCTGTGACTATTAGCAAGCAGCACCGAATTACATGCATATGATGTTCTTACAGTAAAGTACTACGGAATATTTAATATATTTGTGGAGCTGAGACACGCAAGTTTGCAAGGTTGTAATGTATCAGACAGGTAAATTTCAGGGTTAATTTGGTTAGTACTGAGTCAATATACTGACGAATAAAGTACCTAAATTTGCATATCAGAATAGAACTATTAGATTAACATCTACAACTAATCAAACTCTATTAAAATTCCAGATGAACCAGATACAAATATATTTGTTTTAAGAACAAAACGTGTCTTTTGTTTCATTTCTGAAGACATTTATTGACACACTGTTTCCACGTGCATGATTCTTACACGAATGCATGAAGGTGGTACCGTCGTTTTTATTTCACATCCTCTGGAAAGGCACACTGGCATAGAGAGCTAAAATTAATTCCAAGTTGACAAGTCGTCGGTGAAATAAAATAACAATGACAAGAACATATTCAAATCAAATCAAATATTATAACAGCAGATAGGACACAGAAGAGTGGGATCTTTTTTTTTTTCTTTTTTTTAGTTTTTTATTTTTTTTTTTTGTTTCTTTCTGAATGCTTCATCTGCGGTGACGGAAAAAAAAAAATATTAAACATGAAAGAATTCAAAGGCAACGTAGCAGAAAAGTAAGTGAGCTTAAGATCGAGAGGAATTTGTTTCTCAGGAATACATTTTACGAGTGTACATTTTCTGGTGGAAGGATCCTTTGTTGCTGGATATTCATTCAGCTTGTACTAACAGCCAGACTACGTCAATCGTCCTCGACTAAAGATGCAAAAACAGGCAACCAGCATATAGAAAGAAATATTTTATCAGCAAATTATTTACTTATACTAAACACGTGTGAGATTAGTTCATACTCGATGCACTGAGATTATTTCATACTCGATGCACCACTTAATAATCTTTACTCACTCATTTTTAACACAATACAGGAAAGAAAAAATAAACTGATAGCATTAAATGTTTTTTCAATGAAGTCACTTTTTTCTGTTGATGAACTTATACAACTTCTACCCTATATAGATGAAGCTCGTACATGGACTTATGCGATTGAGTAGAAAGTAAAAAAAGCTATGGAAATATTAAAATAAGTACAACAAATATTGAATGTACTATTTACATTCAAGTGTAAAGAACATTTAAACATAGCTGCAAGAACTAACAATAATAATTCCGATAGATACAATTACTTGTTTGATAGACTTTTCTATACAATCTGAGGATATCAGTATATTCGAAGACGAATTTGGCATATACGTTAATATTTTCCAGCTTGGAAGAGACATACTGCATACAAGTGAGGATGATAAAGAAGAAGAAAGGGAAACATGGATATATTTGAAAGCGATTCTCATCATATGTAAAGAAAAATAAATTATTATTGTTACTGTGATATTAACGATTATTTAAAATTGGTACCAAGCCAGATAAACAATTTTAACGGCCGATTATACATTTATAAATTATGCTAATCCGTTCTTATTCACAAAGCAAATCATTTGCACACACATAATTACACATTAACATAAGCAACATTATAAAAGTTCTGCCCTGATAAAGTTATGATGTTATATTAAAAATGTTCAACATCACTTAAGGTACCATTTGATAAGTGTAATTGGAATGTTTGTACTGGAGTGAAGCAAATCATTCAACAAATGCAATGTGTATTTAAGCATAATAGTGGACACAAAAATAAAAAACAAATTCCAGGTAAGCGTTACACTTACGTAACTACTCTGATGGCGATTTTATCCAGGCATTAGTTTCTTGGATGAGATACATTGCAAAAATGCATTTTACAGCCTTGAAAGATGGTCATTATTAACTGGTAACTTTTTAAAACCAAATTGTGAAATCAGTGATATCCACAAATAAACATGAGAAACATTTCAACTCGAGCACATGTCATGTTTGTGACACGATGGTTCCGCAGATGGCATCGAGTTACGTACGTGTGTCATCGCAACACCAATATGCTATGGTCGGTGCAAACGTGAGTCGATAAAGTTAGAAACTGCAATAATTTACTGATAAGAGCAAATGTCCTGCATATACCAAATGCAGCCAGAATTTGAAGTCTCCAAAATGCATCCCGCTTTTCATTCATAGATTATCAGGTTATCTCAGTCAAACATTTATCAAAGAGTTCGACGAGATTTTAATCATCAGAAGACGATGAAACAAGACAAGAAATATATTTCAAGTGGGAATGACGTCACAGTAGATATAATAATGAATAAAGTAAATGACAGTTCAACGGCCGAGTGTGTTCGATGATAGCTTTCTGTGTATCGGACACTATCTGGAGCAATTAACGATGAAATCCAAATATTAAACTTTCAAGGAAAACATAAGACGGCTCCAATATATTTCACGGGAGACATTGATTATACAAATACGTAGGTAATTTTAAATGGTTGATTAAAACAGAGGTTTAATGGATATAATGGTTTGCTTGTTTCTAAGCAACTCGAATTTATGCTAAGACGATAATCAGTATGTTCAGAATACTATGAATTATTTTTCACTAAGCAAGCTCACTGAAGGACACCATAGTCGTGATAAGAATGATACGTTCGTAGTTTATCCTGAGATACGCGAGAAGTTTAGAGATGTGCCTTTAGAAATCTGCTGAACAACCAATTCACTAGTCCTTTGCTTCTCTTTTACCTCATGGCCCTAATTTGAAGAAGAGAAATTAGAATAATAACTTATACACATGCTGACACATATCACAAATATTACGTGGATAATAAGGAACAAATTTAAAATGGTTGCAAATACAAGTGCAAACCAGAATCATCATCAAGTAAAAGTTGCAATTTATTCCGTTGGCGATTTGCGCACACATGCCGGCGAGAAAGAGCTAGAAGTTCAAGTGTTGAGTAAATCAGATGATGAGAAGAAACTCTATTATATATTACATATCTCAAACATAGCTTGGGATTTAAAATGTTATTATAAAGCAATTTCATCTACCAATAAAGTTGGTATATCAAATTATGATTCGCCCACGACGAACGTATAAACATAGATAAACATGGTTGCAACAGCAGGTTATTGGTCCTATCCTCTCTATACCAGTGATGAATTTTTATTTATTAGTCATCATCGATATAAGAAAATAGAGATAACAAAATATGAATAACTCCCGTTATATAAATGAATTAAGCATGCAAAACAATTTCATTAAAACCCTCCTTGCTTTCCCTATTATCTTTCCCCAGTGACGGAAAGTTCCAATAACATAGAGAGATTGTACGGTAAATCGATTGGTTAGAAGGTGTACTCATCTGTAATCAGTTTGAAGCTTTGTTTGCTTGTTGCTTGTTTCTGTTTGTTTATGTGTTGGTTTGTTTGTTTTTCCCTTTATTATTACTTGCTTTTAATCGATATTAGGATTCTATAATCAGATTGCTGTGAAATAATAAAATGTCCCAAGCCCGCTCTCTCTCTCTCTCTCTCTCTCTCTCTCTCTCTCTCTCTCTCTCTCTCTCTCTCTCTCTCTCTCTCTCTCTCTCTCTCTCTCTCTCATCTTCACAAGCTACAAGCATGAAAAAATCTAGCGTACATAATTTTAGCCTGTGCCATCTGACGATGTGAATGATGGTAAACTTGAGGGGCATACCGACTAATGGAAAGGGGTCAGTTGAAAATAGAGGATTAAAGCAATGTTGTCGTCGGTAGAAAGATAGCTCAGCTGTGAGGGAGTGGTTATAACATATGTTGAAGACTGCTCGACACTCCATGCCGAAATAACTATCATCAGGCATAGGGTCACAATGTAGTTCTAGTCTATTTTTAGAACATTTTTTTCTCTCTCATTTTGTTGGTGATAGAAGAATTTTATTGGTGCATTTTTGGTAGGAATTTAAAGATAATTGTTTATTCTTGAGAATATGAGCTTATGGTGTGGATGTCTGTGTATATTTCGGCGACAGTGCACAGTGAGTAATAAGGCCTTGGTGATGATCCGGAAGTGAAATCTGTGTTCCATTGCATGGTGCTTTGTTTACAATTCTGCCTCTCAAAAAAATGCAGGTCAACCTTTGACAAGAACTTCCCGGTGAAGTCATCTTTCAAGGTATTTTAGATTAACATATGATTTGTATTGATTGTCACACAGTGGAAAGTTCAGTACTGAGAAACAAATGTAGAGAATATATAGCAAAATTAATTGTGTTCTATGGCCTGTCAGGGTAGTATTGACTAAACTTTAAATTGCTATAAAATTTGTATTATTGATGATAGACACATGAAAATTTCACACCTTGTGTATATTGACTGTAATAATTAGAAAAAATAATTAAAAGTTTAAAAACTGATTTAAAAATTTTTAATTAATTTTATTTTAAATTTAAAAATGAATTTTTTGGCCATAAATTCACAGAAATGGTATCTGTTGGAGCTGACATTCATTGTTATTAGCAGCAATGTATTCCTATACCATATACAAGTTGCAATGGAGGATGTTTTTCAAAGCCTGTCAGAAAAAAAATATCTTTCAATTCAGTGCCAGCACATAATAGTGACTGTAGGGTATGGATGGATGGATTGATGGATGGATGTGTTGAGTAAGAAGGAGAAAAGAAAGAAAGTGGTCTTTATTTTAGTAGACCATGCTGGTATAACAGTGCTGTCTTAAATACATTCCTTCCTTCCTTCTTTCTTTCCTTCCATCCTACCTTCCTTCCTTCCTTCTTTCCTTCCTTCCTTCCTTCCTTCCTTCCTTCCTTCCTTCCTTCCTTTCATTTATTCATTCATTCCTTCATTCATTCATTCTTTCAGCTAGTAAGTCATTTCATGTTATTTTATATTAGAATTTATTTATTTTGGTTTTCAAGTTCTTTATTTGTGTCTTCATATTCAAAGAAAACTGTTTCGACCTCTCCATAGTCTCATCAGGTGGTAGTAAGTAACACAACTGCTTATAATATGCGTTATGTTACCTACGGATTTCACCACTACAGTTTTCCCTTCTGTACCATGTGTTCTTCACGGTGTCTTTGAGCACTGTCATTTTGCACATGAAATTAAGATAATATTTTCTATCTGCAGTGTCCATTGGCTCCTGCTAAACCTGTGCATAGGAGTGATCGCCCTTGGTGTCTAGAAGTCCTTTGCAGTTGGGAGACTTCCTATTGCCTTGCTGAGTCCTGTACTTCACATGGGCCTGTATCATATTTCCGCGTTTTCCTAGAATATATTGCCTGGTTTGTGGACGCTTTTGATACAACTGATGGTAAGTGCAGTCTTTATCTATTGTCTCCAGTGATCGCTGAGACCTTGTTGAAAGTTTCCCTCCCAAGTGTGTCACTTTTGTTTTCAGTGATAATCCCAGGCTGTTATTGAGTCTGTGTATTGTTGAATGCACTCTTGCCTCAAAGTTTCTGGAATAGTTCACATTTTTAGGTAATGAAACACTGATTGATCTGTTCACAACCTCACATTTCTGTATGTTTGTGTTCAGTCGCAGTCTTTCTACAACATCACAGTAGAGTTTCATTTTCAGAACTTCTAACAGGATATTCTTGTCATTTTCTGTCATGTTTAGATGAGTCACTTGATGAGGGCCCAGGTATACTGATCGCATCCACCAGCTGTTAATACATCCTCCGCCACAGACCTTTGAATAATGCCGGCATTTTGAGCAGTCCCCTGAATAACAGCGCAGAGTGGCATCCAGTACTTGGGGAAGTCGACATTTAATTTTTGTAACATCACCACTATTGTCCTCCACCAGTTGCTTGAAGATCAAACTACAGTGTGCTTTAATGTCTTGGCTGAAAATTTTCTGTTTGAGCCTTTTTCATTCTCTTGATCGTATTCCTGGAAACATGTTTTCACTAAATATTGCAGAATTACACCGTTTGAACTGTAAAAGACCCCAATGGATGGGGTCCGACGGTCTTTTTACTTTCCACATTGGATGCAGAATGTTGTAAGCATCTTGGAAGACAGCAGCAGCCTGTGCATCTGCATCTGTTGTTGCATGTCTAATGAGAATCTCTTGCATCACAAACTTTTTCCCATTTATCTTGCCATTTCATACTCTGAATGTGGTGCAGCTGGTGACAGATTTGCTGTGCAGTCAACATGGCCTCCTGGACATTGCACATCAAAACCTTTCCCCTTCAGCCATGCTCCAGTCCAACACAGTTTGTTTTCTACTGTAGTCCCCACAATGTTTTGCGTCTCTTTAAGAGTTTCGCAGGCAATTCCGACAGCCTGCGATGAACTTTGACCAGGTTGTTTTCATGTCCAAATCTAATGGCATTGTATCTTGCGTCAAAAGCAACATTTATTTGCTCCGGATGCTGAACACCACGCATGACATTAACCTGTCTGACTAGTTTCAGCTTGTATATCATGTCCATTTTATTGAGCTCCACAGTTGCTTTGCCTACAGTGTTGGAGGCCCTTTGCATAGATGTTCTGCTAGGTGGCGGAATGTCAGTGGCTGCAAGCAAGTATCTAGCCCTGGTGTTGCCCATTGGTGTATCTTGTGGTCCGGCTTGAAACATCATATTTACAGCAGCAGGATTTAGCCCAGGTTTATTTGTTTTTATCTCCTCATACAACTTATACTCTGGTGACTTAAAGCTGCAGTTTTTACACATCATAGTATGCTCCCAAGCAAGTCCCCATTTTCTTTAATTACCAATTTGGAACTCTGGTCTCTCACATTTGCTGACTTGATTACCATGGCGATGAATGATATCATTCCACATCTCAACATTTTCTTTTTCATGCAGATGATTCGTGTCCCATCATGCTCATTCAATTCTGTCTCTTTCAGGTCCAGTTTTGCTTTGGATGATGGTCGTAGAATTGTCGCAGACCCAGATGTGCTATTACAGTCTGGTGCCTGAACTGACTGGAGACCCCCTTTTGTCGGCTTTGTTACTGTTATGAGAGAGAACTTGTCTGCATCCATTCTTGTGG
>JAECUM010026017.1:0-13780 GCA_016617855.1 Megalonaias nervosa | reverse complement strand
TATATATATATATATATATATATATATACTATCATAATTAAGATTATATGTTGTGCTGTCATCATATGTACCCTCTGAACTTGCTAGAAAGTCGTTTGGCAGTCTAGGAGTTCACATGGGGGTTGTGCTGTCCATAGAATTAAGTTAATCAAGTCCATAGAATTAAGTTAGTTAAGTCTATAGAATTAAGTTAGTTGAAATTATATGTTGTGTTGTCCTTTATAGTTAAGATTTTGTTATTTAAATAAATATTTATCACATAATGAATTACGAAAATATTAATGTTATTATTTCTGCGATTGAAAAATTATAACTTGACGGTATAAAAATATGTGATCAACTTGATCCTAAAAATATTATGTATGATTTTGAATCATTACAATAACGAAAATTTTAAAATAAATATACATTACTAGCTGATTATAGATTCATAAAGTTGATTCAGCAAGCAATGTTACAATCCTTGACAATAGTTACAGATACACAGGTTAAAATTTAGATCAGAATTCTCACGAATACGAAGCAAAAAAGATTGTGAATGCTCGTATAAGACAGTTGAGAAAGATTATGTCTGATTGTGAAACAATCCATAATATTAGTGATGATTGTGAAAGCGCTGTCACCAGTGACTGTAGTGACAACGAAACTAAGACTGCCACTGTGACTGTGGTAACAGCTAAACAAAATGAAAGTATAAAACCTTGGCTCTGTCAAGATTGATAATTCAGAATCAGATTATAATATTTATTCTAAATCAGATTTATTCAGATTATAATATTTATTCAGATTCTGATTTATTCTGATAATAATATTTATTCTTTATTCTGATACTAATACTTAGTCAGAATCAGATAATAATAATCATAATATTTATTTTTTACTCTGATAATAATATTTATTCAGAATCAGATAATGTCAATAATATTTATGTTTTATTCTGATAATAATATTTATTCAGAATCATATAATAATAATATTCAATTTTTATTCTGATTGTTGTTGCTTTTGTGGAGCTTAACGCCATTTTTCAGCACAAGATAGGCGATACATGGCGGCCAGTATTAATGGTGGAGGAAGAAACCGGGAAATCCCCGGAAAGAACCACCGACCCACGAGAAGCTACTGGCAAGCTTTCTCACATATCCTAGACTCGAACCCACGCAGACAGAGGTGAGATGGCAGTGATCCGCAACGGAGAGCGCTTTAGACCACTCGGCCACTCAGGAGCCCCTTTTATTCTGATAATAATGATAAAAAAAATAAATAATAAACATTAACACACTTTTATTCTGATAATAATGTTTATTTTTTTATTCTGATAGTATTTTTTCAGAATCAGGTAATAATAATATTTATTTTTTTATTCTGATAATAATATTTATTCAGAATCAGATAATAATATTTACTTTTTATTCTGATAATTTTTATTCATAATCAGATAATAATAATAATAATAATAGTTAATTTTTATTCTGATAATATTTATTTTTATTCTGATAATAATATTCATTCAGAATCAGATAATAATAATATTTATTTTTTATTCTGATAATATTTTTTCAGAATCAGAAAATAATATTTTTTTTTGACATTTATTCAGATAATAATAATAATAATTTTTTTAAATTCTGATAATAATATTTATTCAGAATCAGATAATAATAATATTTATTTTTTATTCTGATATTTTTTCAGAATCAGATAATAATTTTTTTTGTTCTGATAATAATATTTATTCAGAATCAGATAACAGTAATAATATTTATTTTTTATTCTGATAATAATATTTATTCAGAATCAGATAATAATAATAATATTTATTTTTTAATTTGATAATAATATTTATTCAGAATCAGACTTTAATAATATCTACTCATAATCAGATTCAGATAATTTATTTGACAGATTTATTTTCGTTTTACAAAATACCGAGCCTGGTGTTCTACGAACGCACATAAAGATTTATACTTAGTGATTCTTCTCTCAAATCCAACAAGTGTCCGGTTTGGTCAGTAAGTTTGAAATGTATCCCTTGATAATAGCGGATTATGACATCTAAGATAAACAGGATTAATGGTTCTGATACAATTAAGTATCCAGGAGGCACTTGCGGCGCAAACGTATATAAAATGTATCCTTGCTGGGCCTGATTGGATTTTTAAAGATCTACTTGATAGCTGCCTTCAATTTACATCATATACAAGGTTGACCGCGATCGTCGATGTTATATTTACAACGACCGGCGAAATATGACGACCTCTACCGTATGGATCGTTGATGTTTGAGAATACCTGCTACCGGATTTACTTTTCTCCACGCGTCCATGAATTTTGGGAAAGATTTAACAATGACATCTTTGAATGGTACATCTAGCGCGTTAAAATTAAGATCATGTAAAATTAAATTTTCATCGCGCAGATCGATTACTTTTCCGTAATGTTTTAAAAATAAATCTCGTAAATGTTCGTCGTCTTTGACATTTTCAATTATAACTTTGCTGATATATTTTATCTCTGATTTAATCTGATTTAGATGCTGAACCGCTTCAATGAGCTGTTGTTTTGTATCATCGTTGTAATTTTGATCCAGAGATGTAATCAGATTTCTAAAATTATTATTAAGCATCCGAGTAAATTCAGGACCAATTACTTCCGCGAATGATCTATTAAATTCAATGTTGATAATTTTAACGTTTTCAAGAGCGACAGATAAATATTTTTTATGTCCGGGTTTGCACCGTTAAGGTGTTTCCATGGATATTTTTGCCCATATTTCGGCAGTGATATAAATAATTTTTTGTCCGTGACAAAATCAGATAGTTTTGGTTCTGGTGGTCCTTGATAAATCGCCGGAGCTTCTGGCCAGCCTAATACAATTCTGATCGATAACTGATATATATCAGCAACGTAGTCGGGTGTAGTTATTTCTATCGCGGCTGATAACGTTCGCTCGTGAACAGTGATAGCTATTTTGGATTCTTTTCCGCTGATAGATTTGATTCTGTGCTGGAATTCATTGTTGATTTGCTCAACCTGATAACTGCCAGTGGGAACACTTACAACCTGCCAATCTGGAGTTCCATGTGGTTTATTTTTATACGCGAAAACCAGCGAGTTGTTAGCGGGTAATCCCTCAAACGATTTTGATCTAATATTTGGCCAACTATAATAAACTCGCAATTGTGCTAGCGCTATTTCTTTGGCTGGAATCGCAGTTAGCAAATTAATAATGAATTCCGGGCTGGTTGAACTTGCTGATATCATTGTGGTTTTCAACGGTGTTGTATTGGTGACGATCTGCTGTAGTAATTCGTTTGACATTATATTATCCTAGTGTTATTCTAATTACAGCTCCTCTTTCTATTTGTTCTTGCATCATTAATTCTGTATCCAGATATTCCATGGGGTTTTCCATTTTTTCGTCAAATACTTCATTGTAAGTTTATATTATCGCTGTGAACTCCTTATCGGATATTTTACCATTACTAAGATACGATGAAATCAACGATGATAATTTGGAGTATGCTACCATCGCCGCGTGCAGTTTTATTGTGTACTCGTGTAATTTTGTATTTGTGCACGTAGCTCTCTTCTTTGCGATGATATTGAAAATACCAGCGATTGTTGTCGCAGCTGAAACACAGATTGTCACAATTGCCGGCGACGTCATCGTTGCTGCTGATAGCAATACGCCGGTTCCAGCGATAACAGCGGGCACTGAATACACAATTATGTCAACAACAACTACAAATCTGCAATATTTTTTTTACTTTTGCAGTGTACTCGTCAATGATATTGTTTATTTTGGTCTGCCACCCACATACTTGATTATATCTATAATGTTGAACGTCGATTGGGATTTGATTCGTTATATATTAAGTAGGTGGTAGTTTAGCGACTAATTCAAGACACCAGTAATACAACACGGGGGTGCCTTTTTCTTCGGGTTCCACCATAAATGTTACCTCGTCGTTTTGATCTAGTAATACTAACAATACAGAAGGTCCAGATTGTTCAAGACGGCGTAAAATTGTGGTAAATGCCGTAAATTTTGTATCACCGATTACTGAGAACCTGTATATGCCGGTAACCTCAGCGCGATGTTTGATGGATTAATTGAGTGGGGTCCATAATGCTGATCCAGAGCTTACTGTATATACTACACTGTCGGTAATCTTTTTTATGTCAACGAGTTTAATATCAATAACTGCTCGACTTCCAAATGTTCATTAATAGCTCTATTTATGTTTCTACGAAAATTCAGAAACGTTTGAACGTGATTAGAAAATTCAGTTCTAAATGTTGTCATTCCATAATTGATTGTCATTAACGATGTGATCATTGAGATGTTGCTATTGTCGACGTATTTCTTCGTTGCAGCGTCATCGTTTGATTCTGGTTCTCCAAGACCAGTAATTTTATTATTAACCATGTTGAGAGAACCAGTCATTGTATCACCAGCGGTTTGTATACGATCATCAATCTCAGTTCTGATAGTGGCGTTATTGCTGTCTGCGTATTTTTTGTTGCCACATCATCGTCTGGTTTTGGTTCTTCCACATGTTGAGGTCGCCATACATAATATCTCCAATTCTTCTGATACGTCCAGCAATTTCTTCCATGAGTGTTAAGACTGATTCATTTGAATTTTTAATTTTACAGTTTTTAGTAAATACGGCTAAGTTATCTTCTGTCACGGCTGGAACTCGCAGAATAATATCTGCCAACGGGATATTACTCATCTTTAACCATCCTGGCTGATCCTGAAAAGCAACAACTATGGGTTGCATATTTGGATAAGTCACCTTGATGAGTTTTACTCAGCCGAGATCTTTCGTAAATATCTACCATTATACTTTAAGATCTGTTTAAAACGTTGGACAACGATGTATACTCGTGTACGACTTTATGAGGCAGTGTTGTTGATGATACAGCGTCGAGTACAGTGGGTACTTCACGGCCACATATTGGCGAATCAGTTATTGTTTGTGTTGGTAATGTTGAATACCAGATTGGAATATTTTGCATGTTGTTCACATATTTTAAAAATTCTTTTGGTGGTGCCAACCCATACGAATCAAAATAAACAATTCCACGTGGATCAATCGCGAATGTAACCCAATGAATATCAGGGCGTGAACTTTAATCGAAAATTAACGATACCAGTTTCAAAATTGTTTGGTTTGTGCGGTAATTGATCACGCATAAAAACACCTCTGACGTTTGTGATGTTTAATCGCTTAGCAGCATCAAGTAAATCAAAACTGGACATGGGGAGTATCAATGATGTGTCCCGGGCAGTCTTAAACCCTTTCGGTGGCAGTCTTAGACTTTTTCCTTTTTTTGGAAGTGTTTATTCCTTGTCCTGTTGCTTTCTTTAGTGCCATCCCAGCAGCAGTTCCAACAGCACCAAATGCAGCTGGTGTTGCAACACCTGGGGCTGCAGTGGCTATCAACGCTGGTATAGCTGCAAGAAGTGGAAATATGCCACCCGTCTTAGCGATGTCTTTAATGGCACCCGCAGAAAGATTAAGTCGTATGCCGGTCTTTGATCGTTTAGCTTCGTTGAAGTGCCTGAGTTGACGTTCTGTCAGTGATAGTTTATTCGGACCACCTGTGATTTGTTCTTTTTTTAGTGGTATTTTTACTCCACAGTTCTCTTTTGATACTGATTGTAGTTTTTTAATCTGACCAGGAGACAGAGTAACACTAACATGATGATATGACATTATAATATCATGAGCGATTTAATTACATGATTTCTACTGGGGCATCAATGACTCATTTGTCCACCAACACCTTCAAGAAACATTGTTTTAACGCTGAGAGTATAACAGCGATTGCTCTGTAATTAGCAGTATGTCCTCGTACCACACGAGCTTGAAAGTATATATCAACGACAGATTGCCTGAATAAATCAAGGTGTTCTAGCGAAAAGTAATAGATCGGATACAACGTTGTAAAATCCCGCTAAGATGTCTGTAAACCAGAATCAACATTTTGATCACGTCCCATGAATGTCATTAAATGATGATAAGCACGCGCTACCTGGTTGTTAGCTAAACTCAGTAACACTTGTTCGGAAGGTTCTTGATGTCCATTTATCCTCAACGAAACTTCACTGACCCCAAGCGGGTTAAATTTCATTGGGGTACGTTCCTGAGAATCTACCCGGGCAGCATCTTGGAACGCAACAAATATATGCCTGGGCGCAGAAACACCTTGCTGTGATGCTATCTGCCGCGTAAATAACCCATTAGCATCGCTTTGAATACTGTCCGTGGTGACTGTCAACCATGACAACGTTGAGTTACCACCTTGTTCAATGAAAGAGAGCAGACGTTCTTCAGCGAGTGATGGAGTCATTGTTGGCATCCACAACGAAAGTTTTGTCGGCGTTACTTTGCCGGCATCAACGACATCATCACTCCATATTCCATCATTGTTGGGTTTTTTCTTTCAAGTACTACAGTGTGTTTAGCGCCAATATAAGCTTCCTAACATGCCGGCAGAGCCCAAATATATGTGACAGTGGAATCACACATGAAAATCTTTCATCGTCGTTCAGCATTGCTCGACGTGATGCAAATCCCAGGTTGAAGTTTTCATTCATTGCTTCTACAACTCCAGCTGCATTAAATCTCACATTGTTATAATCGGGATGATCTATTGTGTCCTTGGCAAACATCACTGATGGACCAGCCGACCTTGAATAATCATCGCTGTATCGCGCAAGGCCAAGTATCGTCGTGGCAACGTCGACGTTTTCCAGGCATGATTCAATATTCTTTCCGTCGATGATGTATGTGGCACTGTTAAATAACGCCATGACACCGTCGTTAACGAAACAAACTCGATCACCAATTCCGTAATCTATATTATCTGCTTTGATGAGTCTACCTTCGATCTCAATAAATGCTTCAGCGGGTAAGAAATATCTACTTGTATCCTGTAATTGTAATTCGATTATTCCACGTGCATCAGGTACACGTGCGTAATACGAATAATATTGATAATCGCGCACAGACTCATCCTTGAGTACTGGTACTTCCATGTCGAATGCGGGATCAGATACACATTTAAAAATCTTTATTATATTTGTTATCGTCTAACACGAAGACCACTTCCTGCTATTAAACTTCCAGTTATATTTTTTTTCTTTGTCACCAGCCAACTCTGCTAGATTTTGATTTGCAGCTTGCTTTATTATTTTACTAACATTTGCAGGCATAACTTCGGTGCTGGGTAACGTTACTGCTTGCGGTTTTCGTCGTATTAATCGTGCTAGTCTATCCTTGATTGCAAAGAATGCTTTACTAGCAATATCACCAACAACACCAATACCTTTTTAACGAACAACATCAATAGCTTTCATCCCCAGTTGTTTTGCAATCGGTATTGCTTTTTGGGCTAACCTTCTGAATAAACCCTGAACAACATCACCGAGTCCATCTCCGCAGATCGCGTTATAGGTTGACAATCGCGAATTTATCACCCTGACCATGATCGGTCCACGCTGAGCATTATGTATGATCATCTTATTTTAGTCATTACATCTAATTGCATACCATTAATCACTGTGGTAATCATCGGTGATTTCATCGATGAGAGCCCGGTAAACATTAATGTCCATGATGTCGCCTGTAAATAATCGCTGCCAAATTGCGGCTGCCTCGTTGATGATTTCCGGGGAATTATTGCCGGCACGTTTTCCCCCAATGAGAATTTCTAGTCTGTCCACGTCGGCGACAACGTTGTCCGGGCAGGCAACAAGATCACGTCAGCGAGTATAAATACCACTTCTAGTTGCACCGGGAGCGTCTTGTTGTTCTAGTTCTCGTTCTTGTTGCATTTGTTCTCGTATTAATTGATTTCGTTATTGTCGTCGTTGTTCTCCATGTTGTTCTATTTGTTGTCGTCGTTGTTTTCGTTGCTCTAGTTCTTGTAGTCGTTGTTCTTCTATTTCTCGTAGTCGTTGTTCTAGTTCTCGTTGTTGTTCTTGTTCTCCTTGTTCTCGTTCTCGTTGTTCTTGTTCTCGTTCTCGTTGTTCTTGCCGTTGTTGTTGTCGTTATATTTCTGAAAAATAGTCATCTATTCCATTATTAAATGCAATATATCTTGCATCACTATTTCGAGCCTGATCAACTCCGTAGTGTATATGAAATATCCATTTGTACCAGATTTCACAACCTACAGCATCATTGGCATACAAGGGTTTTAAAACTCTTTTCGTTGGTCAAAACTTATGGCGGCAAATACAAGTAATTCTGTCTTGCTGTCAAGTTTTTTTATATCACTAATATAATCCTCGGTAAATTTGTCATTCAAATTAATTTTGGCTCGTGCTTGTTCTGATTCTTCCTTTTGTTCTGGTTTTGGTATACGCTCCTCTATATCACCTATTTCAGCACGAGCTGCGTCAATACCTTCAAGTATTTCTCGGGTTGGTTGAGCAGCAGCTATTTCACCTGGAAGTTCTCGTAGAATCTTCTTTGTTTACTTAGTATGCACGGCTATTGTTTTAGTTACTGCCACGGTTTGCTCCAACGTGGGAATAAGGCCTTTAGTAGCCTCTGAGCTTGTAGTTGTTGCTTGACAGAATCACGGACGGGCAGATATTTCTTAATTGCCTCTAGTCGCTGTCGAGTTTAGATGTGTGAGATTCCATTATTGATATAATGATGATTTGATTACAGCAGCAGAGAGGGTGACGACCACAAGTATGTATCCAAAACGTCAACAAGCACGCATAAAAATTTGAAAACACGCGCGTCAAAGATAAAGTAACAAAATGAGCTAACTCAATAAGAGAAATTTCGGTCGGTTAGAGGCGTCGGTTTCACGTTATTGACCTTGTATTTTCAGCCTTTGTAGGAACCTTTATTTTCGCGACAGGACGATTCAGACAAGTGGTCTGTTCACCCTCTCTTCTGCTCTTTGTTATTTTACCTACGTTTCACAGAATTTAACCAATGTTATCTTTTATATTTTATCTTGTACTTAATCTTTAATTTTTGGGGGAAGCGTGAAACTTTCCTTAATATTTGCGCAATTCATTTTTACATTTCGGGAATTTAACCTTTTATTGGCACTATATAGCCACGTTTGTCCCAATGTAACGTAAAATTCTACATAAAAACATTCTTACAAAATTCAAAAAGCATGCGTACAACTGATCATGCTACATATATCCTTAACTTGAGATCAGAAAGGATCAAAGGAATATGAGTTTGAATTACAGAAATGAAAATTTGTGTTATGTACTGATTTCGAATCTGTGACACACAAGATAACAGGAAATTATCTCACGGGTTCACTTACTGCTCCTTTGGGAAACAACATATGTTTGTGTTGTTATTTTACTGGAAACTTGATACGTCTGAGATATATCACAAGAAGTCTTGGGTGTAATACGAGACGTGCCAAACAGAGATCGGGGAGCACAAACAAAGGTCTTAGTTTGGTTATACAGGACTTGAATAAGACTATAACTAGACTATGGCTCGGCTGTGTACTGGTCATCTCAACAACCAAACTCTCTGGTTCATGATCCGATACACAATTAGGGACTCTAATTTTGGCTGAGAACATTTAGAACTTCTCCTTCCATAAGCCTCAGTCAAGACAAATCAACCATCACTACCCCAGTTTCAACAAGGCATCCACGTAGCCTGATAAAATGCCTTTCTGAGTCTCCTCGCCCTTGTGGTACTGTTCTGTCTTTGGAAAGTGGTAAATTTCGTACTCTTGTAACAACTGGTATCTCACTTTCAGAGCTTCGAACAATTCCACGCTGACCCACGTTCCTGTCAAGGCGCGTTCCTGCTGGGTATGCTGACAAGGTTGGTCTTGGTTGCACGTTTCGGCACAAGTGCGACACAAGGAAAACATACGTTTTTTTGGCAATGGTGAGGTAAAACGGGATGGTACAAGTCCGTGGGAGGCAAGACTTTACATTTAATCAATCCTTCGTGTTGTCGAATGTTGTCCACATCGATGTGTTCATTTAGCAATTGTGGGTGACCTGCTGGAAAGTGACAATATTTGCATACGTATGGATACAGCGAACACATCCAAGTAGCTGATTTCTTCTCCTTTCTCCTTGTCAGCGTGGTACATCAAAACAGGTGCCATTCGTCCGTCCTCCGTACAAACTGTCCCGCGGGTTCAGAGAGTCCACCAACTTGTCACTTTCCACGATACGCTTAAATTCGCGATCGGTTTTCATACGGTGATCGAACGTGTGTTCCCACATTTCCACTACTTGGTATCCTTGCTTTTCTAACTTTAAGCGTGCTGACAAGTAGCCTACTACAAGTCTTCCGTGGTGCGTTGTAAAAACTGACTTTGAGTGTACCGTTGAGGGTAGTAGATGGGACAACCATGAAATAAGCAACCGTTAAACTCGTACACGATCTTGGGGTTTTCTAAGTCCCAACCATCCAACGAATACGTTCCGATGGTCTTCTCACCTCCTCCGTTGCGGACGTGTTACATCCATTTGTCTTCCTTGTCACACAAATAATGTAGCCAGCGTAGAGCTTTGACCGAGTATTGACGTTTGGCAAAGTTCGTCGTTTGAGGGCGTATGACAGCCAGGGTCTTCTTGGGCAAGAATCGTTTGCGGTACACCAAGGAACACGCTTTGGCAATAGTGCAGTCTTTTTTCAAAGGATCGATCCCTCCGTGCTTCATGAACAATTCTTGAAATTGTCTACAGCATCGCCGTAAAATGTACACGTCGGAACGACAATGGATGAGTGTGGTAACAAGCGTAGAAAGCTTCTCGTTCTTCGGTGCGCATGTTGTCTGGGTCGTAGTAGTGAGCATCAGGAAAATGGGGTAGAACGGCATGTTGATTGGCTTCGGTATTGAAAGAGTGCGGATAATAGTCTTTGGCTTTTTGTGTCATTCCAAACGTGTTAGTTATTCGGCTCAATGGCATAGCCAAGTAACTCATCGAATCTTTAAACTGCACTTGCCCCACTTGAATGGAAATGAACATAGTGCCGTTCAAAGTCACTTTAGGACGCTCGGTGCTTTGTTCCATATAGTATTTTCAGAAGAAATTGTCCCTCGTATCCCGATAAATTGTGAGACATCACCGTGGCATAGCGATAGCAATCTTCGTAACGTTCGTTGTCCTCCTGACTCCACGTTTCGTCGATAGGGTCTAAAATCCATTGGGTAAAATTGGCCAGCGTGTTAGGTCCCCGAAAGATTTTTTTCACATCCTCCAGGAATCTTCCTATAGTGGGTGCAATGACAAAAGATCGGTTCTTGGATACACTTCTCGCACGCTTGATGAGCCACGCAGAAATTAGGAATGTGAATGCCGGTCTCTTGCATGCATTCGAACTCGAAAAGATGAATTTGCCTTTCTTCTTGTGGTCATCTTCTGCCTCCTCCTGTTGGAGTTGGTATTTTTGAATGTAGGATTCGTGTTCCAAGTCCACTATTTGGTGACAAATATGACATAGTTTCTTTCCTGAACATACGTGAGCTTTGGTACTATTGATACGTATGCCTGTAGAGCACAATCTCAGGAGTTGACAAGCACTTTTCCACTGTGAACCTTGCGTCTTCAGATGTTGTTGGGCTGACAAAAGTTCGCTGACAGGCAGGGCAATGCACTCGTTCTTATCCTTCTTCAAGACAGGGTTTACATGCCAAACATCCCTCACATTTCGATCCACAATGCTTGTGTTGCTCTCGATTGCCATAGCCAGAGTCACATTTCTCACAATAATAACCACCGGAGCAGGAGGGAGAGAGGGGATCCGAACAGGAAGAAGAGGTTCCCTCCTACCGTTTGACTTTCACTGTCCTCCTTCTCTCCTAGATCTTGTATCTTTTCTGCTTCTTCTTCTTTTTCCTGTCCTTTTCTTCTTGCCTCATCTTCTTCTCGCTGTTGGTGTTGAATGAGAACAGTGAGTTCTGCGTCTTTATGCTGTTCAAAAAATGCCTCCAATTCTTCTTTCTGTCTCTGTTTAAAATACTCGACGTACGGTAAGGAAGGAGAAAGCGGCGAAGGTGCTGGTACCGCAACAAATTCTTGTGAAGAGAGAAAATCCGCTAAATCCCAATTGAAATCATTCTCTTCTGGAAGTAGGATTGTGGTTGTTTTAGTAGCCACTGCAATGCCATCACTTCTCGTCTCCACAGCCGGTGCACCCCAATTCATTGTCTTCTTAGTTTTCGACATGTTCTAACTCTGTCGCATTGATTCACTGCGCACAGACGCTAGCGCACCTATATAGGCAATGTGACGTCACAGCAACGATCTTCGGATTGGAAGACAGACTCCGCACTGTGACTGAATTTTGTAACGCGTGTTATGATTGGTGAAAGAACTCAATCCGTTTCGATCCGCTCTTCCACTAGAAATAACCGCGGTTCACCTCATTCCATTCATCTGTTCTCGTCACAAGATGTGGACTAACGTAGAATCGTCTTCCCTCCTATCGTCGATGCTGTTCAACCCGGACTATCCCATGTATGTCGAATCATCATGGACAATTACCCAGATCACAGAGACAGCCCTTTGGAAACGAAGGATCTATGTGGGGAGACAAGGCTGTCTAAGGAGACTTAATCTACGGTCCAGAGGTCAGACGAAGATTGAGGAAGAGAAGATTCGCGTGATGCCCTCTATGTTAACTGAATGGTGTTGACAAAAAAGGGCCCTTTTAGGGCCACTCCATTGCCTTGAAAAGATATCTATTCACTCTTGCCTAAAATATTTTAGTCGATTTTTTTGTGTGATAGATTTATGTCCATAAATCTATGTTTGACTGATATGTCTGTGTCTCTGCCTCTAATCTTGTCTCTCACCACGTATATATGTCTATGTGTCTATTGTCCCTAGAGTAAAGCTTATTCAGGTCAGCCCCTTGCCACACTGTTCCGCTCGATTGAGGTCAGCCACTTGCAACATTGTTGCCAGTGTCCAGTACCATGACGTCACCCTGTCCAATTCCTGATGTCCCTATACAGCCCCACTGCTTTCATACCTTTTGTCCCTATAGTACAAAGACCCTGTCTGTAATGCTAATTCCCATTATAAATAATTGTCCCTATAGTGAAAACATCCAAATTACCAGTAAAGTCCCGTTGTCCCTGTGGTATCCCCATTCACTACTGCTGCATTATAAATATAAAGTTATACAATATTGCATTTTATCTTCCTAACGTTTGTATTTCCGAAGCAATGTACTTCAAATAAACAAGGTCATAAGGCATTGAATTTCAAGTTAACGGTGGTAATATTTGTCTACATGTAAGCATGCAAGCATAGCACTAAAGAT
The DNA here is from genome assembly GCA_016617855.1 of Megalonaias nervosa. Classification (NCBI taxonomy): domain Eukaryota; kingdom Metazoa; phylum Mollusca; class Bivalvia; order Unionida; family Unionidae; genus Megalonaias; species Megalonaias nervosa. The sequence continues at coordinate 474 of JAECUM010026017.1, read as the reverse complement.
TGAAAAGACGTACAACAGTTTTATATTAAAGTTAGAAAGAACTCAACAGGAATATCGGCAAATATTTCTGTTCTGAAAATGTCCAAAATATTTTATATGTGATTGAGTATGGAGTTCATGCATAAGAAAAATTTATGTACATTCACGCGTTCTTGTTTTCAGTTTAGAGCGCTAGCACATACAGCCATACACTAAGTTTCAAGGCACGTGGAGATTTCTTGAAAGAGACTGTTTACTCACGGATACGGGGACTCTTCTACCAGCGGTGTTAGACAGTCTCGCCAGGTTTTGATGATCCAACAGCACACACACAACACGCATATACATTTTAAGTTATAAGACAAAAGATGACAAGTATATAGCATTCAAAGCAAGCAACTGAATACCGGCAAAGATGCAAAAGATAGACCCCGAAGGGTACCGTACCCACCAGGTTCTTCTCGATATGGTCTTTCTTATTGCCCGCCCCCCCCC
>JAECUM010026015.1:0-15177 GCA_016617855.1 Megalonaias nervosa | reverse complement strand
CCATTCAAAAAACAGTAACGTACCAACGCATAACTCTCGGACGACCATCGCATGAATCCAATCCGGAGAATTAACCTTTATTTTCACCATTACGGTCACAAACCCTGTAAAACAGAACTCATTGCAGGAAGTAGCCCATTTCTACCAGTTTCTACCCTGCAGTGAATATGCGTTAGGGTCTAATAATCGTTCCGAACACGGCGCAGAATCTGTTCTCTTTTAATACTAGTGATATATAATAATGCGGACTCCGTCAATTAGTTGAATTTGCTCAGAAAAAGGAATGCATCATGAAAATGTTATTTACAGTATGATATTACTACTATTTTCAAAAGTTGTAAAAAAAAAAAATGCTCTCACTCTGCACATACATTAATGCATACATACAGTTGCTGATAGCGTTCAGACTGTCCTCGCATTGTATACACATTAATCCTGATAATTTTAGTATTTTGTGTTACCTGCATCATCTCTCTCTCTCTCTCTCTCTCTCTCTCTCTCTCTCTCTCTCTCTCTCTCTCTCTCTCTCGCGTGTGTGTGTGTGTGCGCGCGCGCTCGTGTGTGTGTGTGTGTGCCACTGTGACCCAGTTGGTACAGAGTCTGATAAATAATGCACGAGTTCCAGAAATCAAGACCACCCTCATCCGGCTTGTGTGCGTTCCATTGGGAAAGCACTTATCTATCTTTTTCAAAGATAAGCTAATGTCGTAGTCCATTTATCTGTTTAAGTTTGCACATTTTTCAATCATCCGGGTCCAGCATCCGTCTAGGCTTTAATATTTGAAATGTGATGACGTCATCAACCCTTATTTGTACTATCCGAACTTAACTACATATTTCTGTTCTGTAAATTTATACAAAAATTATCAAATGATACAGTCTGAAATAAAAAACAAGTTAAACATTTTATGTTGTAAAATTAGTTTCATGACGTTATTTAGCCCGTGGTAGAAATGGGCTACTTCCTGAGAGGGTGAACCCTACAACTTTGTAGAGACCTTATTTTTGAAAATTAAGGGTTCCTACGAAGGCTGAAAAAAGAAGTTTTTGCCTTAATAATGAAAACTTCTTTAAATGACCAGATTTTTTCTGATTTTTTCACAATCTGGTCACTACGCGTATGTCGTTCACCCTCTCTGCTGCTATAAATTAAACAGCCAGTATAGATATTATCAATAATGAGTATTGGAGAACCACACTCAGCTAAATTAGCTCGAGAGCGACTAGAGGCAATTAAAAAATATCTACCCGTTTGTGATTCTGTTAAGCAACAATTACAATCGCGTCAGGAGTCTCAGGTGGAATTTACAGAGGGTACAGAAAAATTATTTAAACCGATTGTCGAACCAACGAAGAAAATTGTTGCAGCAACTGAGGCAACACAACAAGCTCTTGCAACATTGCCTGCTGATACTGCTGGTCGTATTCAAGCAGCTCAACCACCACCCGTTCAACCTCCTCAACCACCACCACAACCACAACCACCAAGAACCAGAACTAAGATAATAGATAAATTTACGCCTGAAGGTATTGCTGCTATCAGGGACCCAATCCAATTATTTGATATTGTCGCGTTTGGATATTATGAAAGAAAAAAATATGTAAAACCAGAACATGTTAAATCATTAAGCTCTACCAATTGGATCAAGGATATATATCGCGTCGTTACTGGTACTCCAGAAATCAGATCTAATGATATTATAAATTTAAACAGTTTTATTGATAATGTAAATAAACATATAGAAGAGGTTGAACGAGGTAAACGATTATCACAACCACCACAATTTAAATTACCACCACCACCACAATTTGAATTACCAACACCACAATTTGAATTACCACCACCACAACAACAAGAGCTACAACCACCACAACGACAACAACGAGAACAAGAGCAGCAACAACAACAACAAAAACGAGAAAAAAAACGAAGAACGTTAAGAGAATCATTTCGTCGTCTTCTAAGATCACCAAAAGTATCACCGGAACAAGTTGAAGAGGGAGAAGAAAAAGAATTTCAAGACGACCCTGGCGCAACTGGAAGTGGTTTAGGAAGTGGTCTTATTACTTGTCCCAATAACGTTCTTGCTGATGTCGATCGATTAGAAATTCTCATCGGAGGAAAACGAGCTGGTAATAATTCCCCAGAAATCATTAATGAAGCAGCTGATATTTGTAAACGATTATTTAGTGGCGGTATAATGGATATTAATGTGTATCGATCCCTTATTAATGAAATCGCCGACGATTATTACAGTGATTAGATACAATTAGTGATAAAAACAGTTAATAATAAAATGATCGTGCATGGTACTCAACGTGGACCTACCATGGTCAGGGTAATAAACTCTCGATTACCTGTATACAGAGCAACCTACGGAGATGGATTAGGTGATGTTGTTCAGGGTCTGTTTACAAGAATAGCCCCAAAAGCAATACCTATTGCAAAGCAACTAGGAACGAAAGCTATTGATGTTGTTCGTGAAAAAGGTATAAGCGCTGTTAGTAATATTGCTAGCAAAGCATTCTCAGCGATCAAAGATAGACTAGCACGATTAATACGCAGACCGGTCCGATCTCAACCTGTGAAATTACCCAGCACTGAAGTGATGCCCGCAAGCGTAAGTAAAATAATAAATCAAGCCGCTAATCAAAAACTAGCGGAGTTGGCTGATGTCCCGATGTCGGAGAAGGAAAAAAATATAACAGCTAGTCTGATAGCAGGTAGTGGTCTTTATGTTAGACGAAGACGATAATAATAAAGATGTTCAAGCGTATTTCTAACACCGCGTTTGACATAGACGCACCAGTTCTTAAAGATGAGTCTGTGCGCGATTATCAGTATTATTCTTATGACGCACGAATTCCAGATCAGCGTGGACGAATTGAACTACAAGTTCAGAATACAAGTAGATATTTCTTACCCGCTGAAGCATTTATTGAAGTAGAAGGTGAAATTATAAATAACGCTAATCCTTTAGTACCAGTAGCATATGGAGCTGATATTATGGTTGGTTTTGTTAATAATGGTATTATGGCGTTATTTGACAGCGCTACGTACATGATTGACGGAAAAAATATTGAATCAATCCAGAAAGACGTCGATGTTGCCACAACAATACTTGGTCTTGCGAGATACAGCGACGATTACTCAAGATCAGCCGGTCCATCAATGATGTTCTCAAAAGATACTTCTAATCACTCTGATAACAATCAATATAACATGAGAAGACCAAGAAACTTCGCCAACAACCTTGACGCTGATGTATGGCCTGTGGTTCATGGTTCTAATCCAAATTTCAACTTAGGATTTGCAGCACGTCGATCAATGTTAAGCGGTGGAAGAAGAGCATTTTCATGTGCAATTCCACTGTCACATATCTTTGGATTCTGCAGAGATGTCAGAAAGGTTATTTTTGGAGCCAAACACACAGTTGTACTAGTACGAAAAGGCAATGATGATGATGCAATATGGAGACCCGCTGGTGTTGATGATGGTAAAGTAATACTAACAAAACTTTCCCTGTGGATGCCAGTGATGACTCCGTCAATATCCGAAGAAGACCGGTTGTTATCTTTTATGAGTCAAGGCGGTAAATCAACGTTGTCATGGTTAACAATGACCACAGATGTTGTTCAGAGTGCAATTGATGGTTTATTTACATGGCAGATAGCTTCTCAGCAAGGTGTTTCTGAACCAAGACATATATTTATTGCGTTTCAAAATGCTGTACGAGTAAACTCGCAAACACACAGTCACATGATATTTGACAAAGTCGGTGTTTCTGAGATTTCATTAAGGATAAATGGACATCAAGAACCATCCGAGGATATTTTGTTAAATTTCGATCAAAATCATGTAGCACGGGCTTATCATCGTCTTATGTCGTTCATGGGACGTGATCAAAATGTTGATACTGGTTTACAAATATCGCAGTTAGATTTTACATCGCTGTATCCGATTTATTACTTTTCTCTAGAACATTTAGATTTAACAAGACAATCTGTTGTAGATATTCATCTTCGAGCTCGTGTTGTAACAGGAGTTATTGTTAATTACATAGCAATAGCCGTTATACTCAGCGATAAATCGATGTTACTCGAAGGTGTTGGTGGACGAATGAGAGTTATTGATGCTCCAGTAGAAAACATGTAATTAGATCACCTGATTTAAAATCAGGATAATAATTATAATGTCATATCATCACGTTAGTGTGAGTCTGACTCCTGGTCAGATTAAAATGCTGCAATCAGCATCAAAAAATAATTGTGGAATAAAAATATCGCTAAGCGAGAACAGATGACCGGTGCAAATAAACTGTCGTTGACCGAGCGTCAGTTTAAAAACTTCAACGACGCTAAAAAATCAAATAAAGGCGTTAAATTTAATCTTTCTGCAGGCGCCATCAAAGATATTGCTAAAACGGGTGGTATATTTCCGCTTCTTGCAGCAATACCAGCATTAATAGCAGCTGCAGCCCCAGCTGTTGCAAAGGCAGCTGCGCTAGGTGCTGTTGGAACAGCTGCTGGAATGGCGTTAAAGAAAGCAACTGGACAAGGAATCAAAAAAAAGGAAGAGGTTTAAGATTACCAGGGACCCCGCCTTCGTGGTACGGAAAGGGTCTAAGATTACCAGGGACAGTTTACTAATAACACCCATGTCCAATTTTGATTTACTTAATGCTGCTAAGCAATTAAAAATAAAAAATTTCAGAGGTGTTTTTATGCGCGATCAATTACCTACCGTTGCAATGCAACATGAAACCGGTATCATTAATCTCGATAAAAACTCTGGCCCAGGCACGCACTGGGTCGCATATGCAATTGATCCACGTGGAATTATTTATTTCGATTCGTATGGATTAGCACCACCAAAAGAATTTCTTCATTACGTTAGCAATAATACTGCTCCAATCTGGTATTCAACGCTACCAACACAAAAAATAACTGATCCTCCAATATGCGGCCGTGAAACCCTCGCTATGCTTGATGCTGTATCAAAATCAACAGCACCGCCTCATAAAGTCGTACACGCGTTCACTACACTACGTCATAATACTTAAACTGATATCAGTAAATATAATGGTAGATATTTATGGAAGATCCTTAAGTAAAACTCAGAAGATCGATTTATCTAAATATGCAACTCTTGATCAGCTCAGAAATGAAATCGATGATTTATTAAATATCACAAGTGTGGATCAAAATGAAGTCGTCGTTTCTCAAGACAAACAAGGACGATTAAAAACGAGTAACATACAACTACCGGATGTACTTATACGAATTCCCAACGCGGTTGTTAATAATATCGTTACTTTTACTGATCAGGGTAAAATACAGGATTCCGGTAAATCGGTTAACGATTATGTTAAGAAAACTGGTGATGTATTTACCGGTGACATTATTATGTCAGGAAGAAAAATTACGTATCTTGGAGATCCAATCGCAGATACAGACGCAGCAACAAAAAAATACGTCGATGATCAAGAATCCAAGTACGTGTCAGTGCGCGGTGGTATAATGCGTGCATTTCTCGACATGAATAATAATGGTATTAATAATCTCAGAACACCAGAAACAGATTTTGACGCTGCAACGAAGAAATACGTCGACGATAAGGAAATTCCAATAACTACTTCATTAACGACTATCAATGATGGAATTGCTGCATTTAGAACTGAATATTTTAATCACGTACAAACATTTCTAAATTTTCGTAGAAATGTAAACAGAAATATTAATGATTTTTTTGGAACTCCACCAAATGTTATTATTAATCTCGCTGACATTAACGCAAGACTCAACGATATCATTAGTGGTATTCCTAATATTATTCAAAAAACTAATCTCGTTAAAATTCCTCACAAGCAGATCATTAATATCGTGTACACAGTCGCATCAGGAAAAGCAACATGGTCGCAGGAAAATAACACTTTTAAACACACTGCAGAGGTTACTGGTGTATACAGATTATCTGTATTTAGTAGTGCAAAATTCAGTATATTTACCACATTTCCATGGCGTCATTCAACCGATGATTTTTCTGGAATTGTGTCTATAGTGTTAAATAAAGATGTCGAGGAAACGTTTATGCTAATAGCGAATGATAAAAAGTTAACCGCAGCGACTTATTGGTGGTGTATTGAGTTTGTAGCTGAAACTCCCGAATTAGTTACTTAAATAAATATAATGAATCAAGAATCATTTATCGACGATCAACGTCACAGATACGCTCAAGTATGTGAGTGTCAAACTAAACTAAAAAATATCATCGACGATTACACGATAAAGGTAAAAAAATATCGTCGTCGTATGGTTGTTATTGATATAATGGTATACTCGGTTTCTGCTGTTATTGCTGGAACTGGATTATTACTATCAACAATAACGATGACAGCGCCTGCAGTTGTAACGATTATAGTTTCAACGGCAACAACATGCGCAGGTATTTTCAGTATTATCTCTAAAAAAAATATCTACGTGTACGAATGATAAACTAAACGAGTATATAATGAAATTGCACACAGCAACAACCGCATACACTAAATTATGCTCGTATATTTCAGCGTATCTCAGTGATGGTAAAATATCCGATGAGGAGTTCGTAACGATAATGAAAACCTACGATGAAGCGTTCATAATCGCTAGTGATAATAACGGAAAGATGGAGAATTAAATAATAACGATAATAATAATGTCAGAGTCGCAATTACTTCAGCAGATCGTGGCTAATACAACGCCGTCAAAAACTACTATGATATCATTAAGTTCAACCAATCCTGAATTTAGCGTTAATTTTCCGACTGCAATTCCAGCAAAGGAAATAGCATTAGCGCAATTACGAGTTTATTATAGTTGGCCAAATATCAGGTCAAAACCATTTGGTGGACAACAACCAAATAATTCACTGGTATTTGCGAATAAAAATAAACCGGATGGAACACCTGATTGGCAAGTTGTTGGAATTTCAACGGGCAGTTATCAAATAGAACAGATTAATGATGAATTCCAACGCAGAATTAAATCTATTACAGGAAAAGAATCTAAAATAGCTATTACTGTTCACGAACCAACACTATCAGCGGTTATTGAAATAAATTCTCCTGATTATCTCGTAGATGTTTATCGAAGTTCGATTAGATCAGTGTTAGGATGGCCTGAAGTTGCACCAGCTTATCAGGGACCACCAGAACCACAGCGATCCGACTTCATTACTGATAAAAAGGTGTTTATAAATATTCCAGAATATCGAAAAGTAAAAGAGGCTTATCCATGGCAAAAATATTTAGGCGATGAAAGAGTTATACATTATATAGATAGAATAGAAAACTATTTCACGAAACAAATTGATGGTAAAAAAGGTAAAATAGATGTACGTGATATTGATTCAATAAATTCATATGCTAATACAATTAAATCAGAGCATGAGCGTGTATTTAATAATCTACGAAATTTATTTTCAATCATTAATCTTTATTACAGCGATGATTTAAAAAATCAAATAATTGCCTCAATACAACATTTGAATCAAGTTGCTTCAGACCTAGAGTTTATGAATAATGTTATTGTTAACAGAGAAAAATATTTATATAAACCAGACACAAGAAGATTTGTTGATGCTTATATAGTTAATGAAGACGATCCAATTCAGCGTGTTCCATTCAATCGTTTGTTTACAACAGTATTTCTTAAACATTTCGGAATTACGCAAGAACAACTAGCAACATTCATCATTCCCGGATTTGACTCGTCCGAGTTAAAGAAATCAGTTAATGATTTTATTGATGAACAGTTTAAAAAAATATGTGATTCATGGAGAAAAATAGCCCCACCACCGGTTATACTAAAACACAATAACAATCCCTTTGGTGCCGGACGTCATATATCGCCAGGTATTGTAAATATAACAACAACAATTGCAATCAGTCTGGTATGCGATGTTATTGAAGGTAGCTATCAGGTAGATCTTTCTAAATCTAGCCACCGCAGTGGCACTGCGGAGCAAGGGTACATATTATTCAGTTTTAGTCCGTTGGTCCCTCCAGGTTCGTTAATTGTATCAGAGCCAATTAACCCCGTGTACCTGCGAGTTCATAATCCGTTATTGTCAAGAATACACTTTAAACTTACAGACCAAAATAATAGAATTCTGGACACGAGGAACGAAGAACTGAATATAAACCTGTATGTACGCTCATAGAGCGTTTTTATTATAACAATATCCGGATGTCTATAATATTATATTCTTTTTATTTACATAAAATCCGTGCACAATGAAATCTAGAAGACTTTGGCTGCATATTGATTTTTCCATAACAGCTGTGCGTAAAGTTATTTTAAGAACCGCTATATAACTAAATCAATATCCGCTGTTACGGCTTAGACTCAGTGTTATAATATATATTTTTTGGAAACTATAAAATCTCATTTTAGACAGAAATGATGTTTCAGTCCCTACGACAATCGTTTTCGTTAATTATTTAGTGATCTATATGTTTTCTGTAAGCCGCTGTTAGTGAAGCAGCAAATATTTTATATATTACTTAAATTTAACTGTATTATTGATAAGAGAACGATGGCCGAAATGGTAAGACGGTTGGACGTAGATCGAAGCTCTACAGACTCTCGCGTGTTCGAGTCTCCAAAAATGCTAAAGATATTATCTTGCATTTGGCGACTGATGCTATTTAATTGGGGAACCCGGAGAATTTCCTCGATATCCACAACAGACAAAATACACTCTCCTATCATACACCCTTGAGGGGTGTACCTTTTACACTCCCGGGGTTTTGTATGGGGGAGAGTGTACAAAATCTGTTGGACGTAGACAAGATTCCCCCGTCATCACCATTTGTATATATTTCATGTTCATAGAATCATATATCATTAGGATAAGTTTATGTTTGTGCAGTCCAAAATCATAAACCATCTGTATATATTTCATGTTCATAGAATCATATATCATTAGGATAAGTTTATGTTTGTGCAGTCCAAAATCATAAACCATCTGTATATATTTCATAAACCATATAATCATACGTCATTAGGATAAGTTTATGTTTGTGCAGTCCAAAATCAAAATCATAAACCATCTGTATATATTTCATAACCATACAAAAACAGCTCCCTGACAAAAAAAAAGTCATGGGAGCTAATATTTTTTTTTATATTAAATAAACACTTATTATATAATGAATTTTGAAAATATCAATGTCATTGTTTCTGCGATTAAAAAATTACAACATAACGGTATCAATATATCTGATTATCTTAATGCTGAAAAGATTCTATGTGATTTTGACTCATTACAACAACGAAAGAACGAGAACAGATTCACGCTATCCGCTGATTACAAGTTTATGAAAATTATCCAACAAGGAATGTTAAAGTCACTGGCAACTGTCACTGATGATCAGGTAAAATTGTTTGTACCTCTCTCAAACGCTATTGACAAAATCAAGCTAGAATTATCTCATGAATACGAACAGAAAAAGATCATAAGTTTTCGTATAAGGCAGTTAAGAGAACATTGTGAAAATACGAGTGAAAATGTCAGCGACAATGATGAACCCCTGACAGAGTCAGGGACTGTAATTATGGCTAAACAAAATCCTTGGGAAAATTAACATTCTGCTTAGTATAATGCAGCTTACATATATTGACAAGTATGGACAATCAGGATAGCTTTTGACATTAACTCGTATAAACGGATAACTACAATATTTATCATTATGCTTGATGGAGCGCTGGATCATTTGGTAATATTAAAAATACGGTAGACTAAACGTATTGAAAATTTATTTTTTGTGTAAATCTTTTGGAAAAGGAAGATTTTTGTATATTTTCTGCGACAAATTGTACCGATCGTGGTACTATATCAAAGTATTTGGCAGCAGAATTAATTGATTCAAAACTAATTTCTTCCCCAGTCTCTGTATTCACTGATTTAATAGCTCTCTTTCTGTATAATTTACACCTTCCTGTGTTTCCGGATTTACAATTTTGACTCTGTGTAGTAACTCGTAAATTATAAATCGAATTATCAAGCTTATTGCCGTTGATGTGATCCACCACATATCCATCTTTGATTATTCCAAAATAACACTCGTAGGTAAATATATGAGATAAATATCCTTTTTTCTTGCCATTAGCAGTAAATCTAAGATAACCAGTAATACCAATACTACCGACTGGTTTTTTCAACCTGCAATTCCTGATGATGCCATCGCGTGATGCTTCATAATTGGTAAGGATTGGATGTGACACAAACTCATTTTGTCCCATTTATATATAATACTATTTGTTTAAATCAATATTTTTTGAAAATCTAGCCAAATAATCTTCTTCGGTTTTTATAGGAGAGTCAGCGTTATATTTTTTTATCGTAATATCGTTTTAACTCTATGTACTTTTTACCACCGCATTGCGCGCACAATTGAGTTTTTCCTCGCACTCCAGCACTACACACAATACACGGTTTTGGTCCTAGACTTCCATTTCTGACACATTGCATATGATAACTACAGTATTCATTCACGCATGTTCTGTTACACGGAGACGTATAACCGATTTTTAACCAGTGGCATTGATTTGGTTGAATCATATACAAAAGATTAATGTTCAATTAAATATATACTTGCCCTAATTATAATATGGAGGAATTATCCGTTATTGAACCTTCCCCTGCTAGATTTGACCTTGACAGACTATCAGAATATAAATTTAGTACTTCGATGCAGGATCTGGCATTAACGGATGAGGATGTAACCGAACGTATTCGTGAAGCAAAAAAGGAATTTCGTGACGATGGTGCTGCTCATGTATGGTCAACATTCAGAGTTGGAAATGTTACTAATATGATGAATGACAAACGAGGAAAAGTAATTATTAATCACCTTGATAATCAAAAATATTTTATTTTAATAAAATTTATTGTAAATACAGAAGAAGATATTTGGATTATTCGTGATAAGCGTGATCCAGTCCGTGTGCAGTCCGGGGGTAATATTGTTCTCTTAAATAACAGATCCAAACCTGGAATACTTACTGGCATTGATAAACCTTACTATGTACAAGGTTATCCAGCGACTGCAGTTGTATATGGAATATATTCACTAAATGATAAACCTAATGTTGCGGATCTCAAACCGATGAAAATATCAAGAATAAACTGTGTAGCTGAACGAGTTACAGAACATTTTACAAATGCGATACGTGGTAATGGCTTAACAGATTTAAGACATAAAGAAATAAACACATGGGCAGAAACGGTTAAAGATGCTGGTGCATCTATTAAGGATGTTGCTGAACTAGAAAAGTTATTAAGATTTCCAATAACAGTAAAAACACTAACCGGAGAGATATTATACGAACCAAAATATATAAAAAATGGAAACCCTATAACAATCGTTGATCATAACGCGCACGCATGGACTGCTGCTGTAACGATATTTCCACGAGATAGAAAAGTTAAGTTTTATGACGGTGATATCTTTGATTTTATCAAAAATATTAGTAAAACCGATCCTGTTTCTGTTTGGTTATTTCAGAGTTCGGAATATAATCATTATGATCAATTTGTACGACCCAATGGTGATATTGATGGTACAGAATCTCTCCATGAGGAAATGGAACATCTTGCATTGAAATATACCTCTGATGATGTCATAGTTGGACAATTACTGAATAACTGTTTTACCGTACCATCGGTTGCTGCCCATTTCGCTCAGGAGAAAAATTCATGGAAAACGACACGATCAGAATTCCTTGAAGATGTCAAGAAAAGTTGTATAGAATATGGTCACGGTGGGTTATGGAACACCAAATACAATTATAATGATGTTATCTCAGTTGATATGGCTGCATGTTATCCTGGGAGTTTTCTTGGATATGGGGTATGTTCTAAATATTTTAAGAGATTCGGACATCCTACACATGACATGACCAGGGTTGCAATAAACGGACCCCTTCCCATGGAAGGACCAGATGTTGACCTAACAGGATTTGCTTATATAGAATCATTCGAGTTTAGAGAGGGTCTCCATCCGATTACTTATGCTTGGTTTGGAAGACATTTTTCAGAAAAATGTTGGGTTCCGATAGTACTATTGCGGTATATGCTTGATGCTGGATTTTTAATATCGTTGAGGGTAACTGAAGCAATTATATCGTATAGTTCACAGAAGCAAGTTTGGTTACCAGAACCGGACAGATTTAATATCGATGATACCAGGAAAGAATTCCCTGATATTGATGAAGATTATATTATTAAAATAAATAAATGCAGGAACGAGCATGATGAAAAATTTGCAAAGGATCTCGGTAGAAAAATAATCGGTAAGTTTACTCAAGGTGGTTCATACGATTATAAACAAGCGTGTACAAGATTGATTATGGACGTCGCTGAGCTAGATTTTATAATCGCTGATACAACGGAGAAAAATACGTTTATAAACAGATGTAATGCTTATTTATCAGATGGAACAAAACTAGGTACCATTGTGAGCTACCTTGATGGCGACTCACCACAATTTACTCATTTAAGATCTTCGATGTTAGCTTATGTTTCGATAAACCTACTATCGATGATAAATAAATTTCCTCGTCACGCTGTCAGAGTCGCTACGGATTCATTTTATGTACATAAAAAATATAAGGATTTATTAAAACTCGATAATGGTGAATGGGGGACGTGGAGGATAAAACAAGAAAATATACTTAGTTATTCTGAATCTGCCGATGTTGAAATTGTGGAGACATATTACAGAAATAATAATCAAACATCAAAGTCATCTGCACCATCTGTGTACGATCCTGTGGCTAGACATAAGACTGTTTATCTTAATGGGTGTGGAGGGTCAGGTAAAACAACTCGTGCGATTAATTTATTTATGAATAATAGTTCAGATATAATTGTTTTGACACCTACACACAAACTTGCTAGAGAAATAAAAGAACGAGGAGTAAAATCATGTACATATCACAGTTTCTTTAGATGGTGCGGAGACACGTGGACTCCTGAGCGAATGGGTGAAAAATATATACCTAAATATATTATATGGGACGAGATATGCACGGTGTCGTTAGAAACAGTAAAAACATTTCTTGAATGGTTATTGACAAAGAATACTGCTGTGATTATGTGTGGCGATCATGGTCAACCACCACCCTTTGTTGGACAGTCTCCACATGAATGGCTAAAGAATAACGTAGATTATTATGAAGAAATAAATGATGACCATAGAGCTATTGATGAACCGCTGAAGGAATTTAAAAGATTAATCAGACTACAGCCAGATAAAATACAATGTGAGATAATGCGTAAAGTAATTCCAGAGACAATTATGAGTGATTTTTGGATTTTATGGAGACCTGCTGATTTAATAGTCGCGAGTAGAAAGATAGTTCGTGATGAACTACAGGATAAATTATTTACGTTACATAAAGAAAAGTTTTCAGATCTACCTGTACCTTTGTGCTATCGCCCAGCAGATACTCGACGACAGAATATTGAAGTTGAAATACCAGGTGGTGGAATACAGAATCTTGTCTTGAATGATATTATTTTAGTCGATATTAATGTCGTTGAGAATGCGCTGAGTATGAATAAATCGCCATGGACGTTAGGATACACTATAACGATTCACTCGTCACAGGGATTAACTATAACTGATACTAGAATCTGGATTGTAGATGATAGGATCGAATGGTCGAATTTAGTCTATCTCGCCGTATCTCGAGTCAGGAGAATATCGCAACTGCGTAGAGTTATTGTAGATTACGTAATAACTGAAGAAATTGCTAACAATATCGATATCAATAAAAAATTAGTCAGCTATAAAAAGTGTGACAAAAAAAATAAACGTGATTTTGATCTTGATACTGAATTTATTATAAAACTAAAACAACTACAAAATAATCATTGCGCAAGTTGCAACTGTAATATGTTATGGCAGTATTCGAATAATAATCCAAGACAATTTACCGTAGACAGAATTAATAGTGATCTTGGTCATACACGTGAAAATGTGATGCTGACCTGTCTTGAGTGTAATCGACGTCGAGGCTCTGGACATTTACAAAATTGAACGTGGTGGTAATTGCGTATCCTCAGGAATTACTTGTAATTGTTCACGTACAAATCCACGTTGAGGGGCTGTAGAATCTAGTCTGTATATTGGAGATCTACCAGTGGATCTAACCACGCTAGAAATTTTATGTGTAGTCACGCTCCAGATGGGATCGGTTGCTCTTTTTTTACCACCTTCAAGTTCGCCAGGTTCATATAAATATCTAACTGTAACATTACCTAATACTGGTTGAGAGAAAGATTCATGTCGTTGTCCGTAGCCATTGGGTATATATTTTTTTTTTTTGATCGCATTAGAAGGTTTCATGGAAGTTGCACGAGTAATTTCATTATTCAACGCAGCTATCACGCTCGGTAATCTTGCAACCCATTCACGAGATCTATCTTTGAAGTCAGTAGATATTTCCTTTGCGTATTGATATCCGAATAACCGCTCGGCAAGTGTTCTATTAAATCGTTCAACGATTGCCTGATCACGATGAATTTCAGTATGTCCTCGTCTGATTTTAACGTTATGTTTCTTCATCAACGATGATACTACTCCAAGAAATTCTTTACCGGGATCAACTTGTAATAACTGTGGAAATCGTAGACCACCACGTTGATAAATTCGCTCAAACGCAGATGCAACTTCAGATGCTGTTTTTGTTGATAGCGGCTCCGCTTCTTTATATCTACTCGCAACGTCAACAACAGTCAATGCGTATTTGTACGTGAGTGATTTTCGTCCACGTGTTTTAACAGTATCATGTGGTAAAAACAAAATATCTGCTTTATGAACTTCATTAGGGACACTAACATCAAAATGCGCGTAATGAATTTTTTTAGGTGGACTTAGGAAGATTTGCCATATTGCCTGTCGTGCTAACCATGATGCAGCGACATCATGTGAAACTTTTGCTGCTTCGGCGAGTTTACTAATCGCTGCTTTACCTCTCCAAAATCCTCTCGGGGAATAATAAACAGATTCCATTATGATAGTTATATAATTAATTGCCAGCCCCTAGCACCAGTGTACCTTTCATAGCAGTTTTTACTAGAAAACTAGCTAATTTTTCTCTGAGAGATTTATTAGGTATAGAATTTAA
>JAECUM010026013.1:0-35921 GCA_016617855.1 Megalonaias nervosa | reverse complement strand
TGCCATGTTGGCCATATTGAATATCCAAGCAGCACCATTTGCATCTGTGAACAAATTGACATCACAAGCAGTCTTCTGGTGAAAACCTATGTCGTTATAACTTTTGAATCTGGAGGAGGGGCAATAACATGACTTTCAAGATGGCTGCTGGTGGTGGCCATATTAACTGTCAGATTAGCACCATTTTCATTTAGGACCAACCTGACATCATCAGGAATCAGGAATAGTAACGATCAGGCCTTCATAAGAGGCATGTGATGGAGAGGCACCAGTTCACAAATGTTTTATTATTTTGTATTTCTACTTAAATAAATGTTTTTTTCATTAAAATACAAACATTTACTTAATTATTCTTATGACTATAAATATAAAAAAATTAAAAAAATATAAAAAATAAAGGGAGGAAGGCAGAAGGTGATGTTTGCCCAGGGCACCATTTCATCTGGTAAAACTTGTGATGGCCCTGGTAACTGTAACAAGATTTTCAAGATGGCCACTGCTGTATACACATCAAACGTCAGTTTGGCACCATTTTCATTTAAAACCAACTACGCCATGGGATAAATGTACATATACAGTTTCATGGCAATTGTCCAAGTAGTTTAGAAGGATGATAATAAACATGTAATACCTGACAGACAGACAACAAGACAACAGGCCATTTTTTCACAAGCTCTTCTGGTCTATAACCTTTTCTGAATCTTTACTTCATGCCAATCATGCTTGTAACACTATCAAATATTTCAGGTTGACTGAAAGGTATGAGCAATTCTCGGATCATGTTATCCTGTAAATCATCATCTGCATTGCAGCATGAAGAAACCTACCATATATACTTCTTTATAAGTTCAGTCCAACTGCAAGCAACACAGACCCCGATCTGCCAATGCATAATGTGCCAGCAGATCAGGGTCTATCCAGTTTGTTCTACTGATTAATCCTAATAAACTGCACAGATGTAGATCAGAAAGTACCTTATGCAGCGACAAATCTGGATCTATGCAACTTCTACTCAAGTACATACGGTATATACAATAAAGCTTATAAACTAATTTTCTGTACTGCTTTAGAACAAAATAAACGTGAATCATTTCTTCTTCAACAAAACACACCATACAGTACTCAAGGTAGGCCCTTATCTACCTTGCATAATGCACTAATGTATCAGGTTCTACCTATCTGTTCTACTAAGAATTTTAAGCCACTATCATGAACATTGATGTGCCAGTATATTTTGTGACAATAACTCCAAGTCTTTGCTGTTTAAAGTTAATGGCATGTTATATAATGGAAAATTATTGTACTTAGAAAAAAATGTATATATGACTAATCCATCAAGCATTATCTAAAGCTGCCAACATCTGATATTAATCAAATCTCTCTTTACCAGGAATCTAAGCTTATCCTGAGAAAGAAACATGAGTCAGTGTTTTAAGTATGAAACCGTTCATGATGAAATGCATTACATGGGAAACTGCTTCACTTCAAAAGAACAATCTCTTCTAGAAGTAAGCCTTTTCTAGAAGTAGGCATGTATTTTTCAAAGTCCCAAGAAATGTTGATGTAATTGATTGATAAAATCAAAATGGTGCCAATCTGACATCCAATATGGCCAAAGTAGCCATCTTGAATGAAATGTCTATGCAACTGGAAGATGGAAGAACAAGCTGATGTTAAATTGTCAACATATCTCCTTGTGTATACAATAAAAGCCAATGTTTTGTGACAATATCAAACTGAGACTATACAATCTGAAAACAAATGGGCTCTTTTTTAAAAAAAAACTATAATGACATTTTACAACACATGATAGGCTATACATGGTGGCCAGTATAACTTGTGGAGGAAGAACCTGGGGAAACCTTGGCAATAACCAATGACCCACAGGAAGCTACGAACAAGCCTTCTCACATACCTACAATGGCCGATCCCAAGACTCAAACCAGTGCTGATAGTGGTGAGATGGCAGTGATTGGTAAAGGCAAGCGTTTTAGACCCACTCAGCCATCCAACTCAGCAGTAAAAAGAGATCTTCATGAACTGAAACCACATGCAGAATTTAAGAAAACTTCAGCTGCAGCATCAAGCCTCACACACAGAACATTAATTTTATCAAGTCCACAAAATAAAATATTAACCTCATCCAAAACCAATAAGTGTAAAATGTTTTTATTACCTGGTTGGTTGACTTGAAGCTATGTCACATCCTGTGCCTCCAATGTCATACTTTCTTGTGCTGACATCATAACTCTTGAGGTCAGAGTCATGACCCCTTGTTGCATGTAGTCCATATCTCTTACTGGCAGATTCCGTTGCTTCTTCAGATCCAGAAACCCCTAGTCGTGTGCTGCGGTCATGAAGTCGTGAAGATGAGTCATACGATCTTGTGGATGTGTCATAGTTTCTGCTGCCTGTGTCATAGGGACGAGTATATCTGGACATACTACCATCAGAGTAGGTGCTGCCACCTAGGCTAGAGTAGGATGGAAAATCATGTTGCTGAAGAGATGACCCTGAAAAAGAAAAATTAATATTATAAATTTCCTGAAGAAAGATAAATTCTGTCCAATTTGTATTTACAGTGCCATTACAAAGAAACAGCAATATCAAATTAATACTTTAATTTGGAAGATGCCATCATCACGCAGGCATTCGTACAAAAATATACCTAGTGATAATGAACTCTATTTATATTCATCACCCCTGGGCACATTAAAAAAGATATGTTGGGCTGATGAATAATTCAAAAAGCAATCTGATTGAAAACTAGTAAATTTCTTGACTGCTCCGGTGGCCTAGTGGTTAGAGCATCTGCCTCGGATGCAGGAGATCACGGGTTTGAACCCCGTCCGAGTCATACCAAAGACTTAAAAAATGGTATTAACAGCAGCCTCACTTGGCGCTCAGTATTAAGAGGTTAGTGTTAGGACTGGTTGGCCTGGTGTCACGATGATGTGACTGGGTGGGACATCGTGCCACATGTGTGCAGCATGATGCCCCAGTGCTAGACATCACTATAAACTGTCACACTGCAGACATCGTAGCGATATGACTGAAAAATTGTTAAAGCTATGTTAAAAATCCAAATCACACACACACAGAGAGAGTAAATTTCTAACCCAACCCCCAACAAAACTTTTTATGGCACCAGAACAAAATCTGGTTAAGAATAAGCTAGATTAAGATAAGTATAATCTAGATTAAGATAAGGATAAGCTAGATTAAGTTAAGGATAAGGTAGATTAAGATAAGTATAATCTAGATTAAGATAAGGATAAGCTAGATTAAGTTAAGGATAAGGTAGATTAAGATAAGTATAATCTAGATTAAGATAAGGATAAGCTAGATTAAGTTAAGGATAAGGTATATTAAGATAAGTATAATCTAGATTAAGGTAAGGATAAGCCAGATTCATGTAAGGATAAGCTAGATTAAGTTAAGGATAAGGTAGATTAAGTATAATCCAGATTAAGATAAGGATAAGCTAGATTAAGGTAAGGAAAAGCTAGATTGACGTAAGGGTAAGCTAGATTAATGTAAGGATAAGCTAGATTAAGTTAAGGATAAGGTAGATTAAAATAAGTATAATCTAGATTAAGATAAGGATCAGCTAGATTAAGGTAAGGATAAGCTAGATTGACCTAAGGATAAGCTAGATTAATGTAAGGATAAGCTAGATTAAGGTAAGGATAAGGCAGATTAAGATAAGGATAAGCTAGATTAAGTTCAGAATAAGGTAGATTAAGATAAGTATAATCTAGATTAAGATGAGGATAAGCTAGATTAAGGTAAGGATAAGCTAGATTGACATAAGGATATGCTAGATTAAGGTAAGGATAAGGCAGATTAAAATAAGGATAAGCTAGATTAAGGTAAGGATAAGCTAGATTAGCCAAACAAACCTGCTTTATTAAAGACACTTTGGTCAGGTAAGTAATTATACCGCCATCTTGATCTATCTAGGGGCAACCAAATTTTCTTACCTCACTTAGATGAGAGCACCAAATCTGCTATGAAAGATCTAATTGGCTACTAAATGTTCTATATATCTGTGTGAATATTTGTGTCTACTGCGGCTTGGCCAGCCAAAGTACCAGTACACAGAGATCAGGACTGTTGAGAAATGGATTTCTTAAGCATGGTAATTGGGGATGGGGAAAAACCCATAATCAGCATAGTAATTGGGGATAAGAGGAAAGCCCATAATCAACATGGTAATTGGGGATGGGATAAAAACCATAATCAGCATGGCAGTTGGGGACGGGGGGGGGGGGAATGGAACAAATAATCATCATGGTAATTGGGGATGGAGGAAAGCCAATAATCAGCATGATAAGTTGGGATGAGGTAAAAACCCATAATAAGCATGGTAGCTGGGGATGGGGTAAAAACCCATAATCAGCATGCTAACTGGGGATGGGGGGAAAACCCATAATCAGCATGGTAGTTGGGGATGGAGGGGGTACCCATAATCAGCATGGTTACTGGGGATGGGGGGAAAGTCCATAATCAGCATTATAAGAAGACTTCTAGTGAAAACACAATGTTGATATGACTTTCCATCTAGGACAAGTAGCAATATGATTTTCAAGATGGCCACTGTGACAGCTATATTGATTATCAAATCTGCACACTTTTTGTTTTAGATAACTAGATACCATAAGAAATCTTAAGGTAAAAACCTGATAGTTACATGAAATTCCATTCAAGTTGCAATAACAAAATTTCCAATATGGTTGCTGTGGTGACCATATTGGATGTCAGATCAGCACAATTTTCATTTAGCACCAACTTGACCAGCTACAACCAATGGGCTACGGACCCATCTGTCATAGGAATCTGGAGTAACTGTGTACTTACACGAGAATTAATTACTAAGTCAAAAAATGAATATGTCTCCTATGCATGAACGCCTATACCAGGAACTATTTATCATCATATTGTGATGTGTGCTTAGCCATGATGATATAAGGGTTGGTGCATGCAGGCAAGGTGTGTGTGTGTGTGTGTGTGCGTGCGTGCGTGCGTGCGTGTGTGATTTAGATTTTTAACGTAGCTTTAACAATTTTTCAGTCATATCACTATGATGTCTGCAGTGTGGCAGTTTACAGTGATATCTAGCACTGGGGCATCATGCCTCAGACATGTAGCATCATGTCCCACCCAGTCATATTATCCTGACAAAATGCCAACCAGTCCGAACACTTACCTCTTAATGCTGAGCGCCTAGCGAGGAAGCTGTTAGTACTAATTATAAGTCTTCGGTGTGACTCAGCCAGGGATCAAACCCACGACCTCCTGCATCCAAGGTGGACACTTTAAACACTTGGCCACCAAAGCAAGGTGATGGGTGTCATAAACTTGCTGACCCACATTTGAATCTCCAAAGAGTATTATTTAAAAAATTTATAACCTGTATTTTATTTTTTCTTATGATATGCTCATTTTCGTCTCTGTTAACTTTACATTGTCAGAATCGTGCAATATTTTACGAAATTGAACACCTTCATACTGCATGTCAGTGCATGACACATGTGCCCAATAGTAGTATAGTGTATTAGGAACTACTTTGAAACAAATCATGTATACTCATGTAGTAGATGCTTTAAGGTTTAGTTGATTAAATTTGTTTCTGAATTAACTAAAGCAGCTGTTTCGTCGATACAATGTTTCGGATTTAGGCTAGCAATTGACACCAGACAGGTCATAAAATTGCTGGAGTCCCTACAAAGAGCATGCAAGTGACAAGGCATAAACGTGTCTTCTTTAGCTGGTAATAAGCATGGCAAAAAATATACTAAACAGTCTTATATCCTGTATTTCCTCATAATGTACTTGCTTAGTTCTGCAAATCTGAATTACCTGAGCTATGTCATGAGTTGTAAAGCTTGATTCCACATTTCAAAATTGTACTGCAATTTCCACTACATTCCAAGTGCAATAACATCCTCCTTACTGCACTCTAAATGAAATGAACATTATATTCCATAGTGTCTTTTTGATAATTACAGTTGAATTCTGCCCACATTATGATTCCAAACATTCAATGACAGAATGGAAACACAAATGCAGAGGAGTCAAGACGCTGCTCCCCCTCTACTCAAATCTGATGTTATGTCATGTACGTTGACAAACAAATAAATCCAGTCCATAATCATGAAATTTAGTAGAATTGACAAAACTACCAAACTTTATTCATTCCAGACCAAATGGAAAAGTTGTTGCAATGCGTATTGTTACATGTAGGCTCGTACAAAGAGAACAAAGAAAAGAGTGAAGCCAACAAGCTTTGTAAATTTTAACAGAATAATTTATTTCCCTAAAACAAAATATGAAAAAGGACTTATGGTTTGTGAATATAATCCAAAAATTAATCCTAGAATTTAAAATTATAAGTCCTATCACTAAAAAGTTCTAATTGAATTCAAGTTCGAATCTCGATGAAGTTCCAAGATGGAAGGCGATGAAGTCCTCTATAAAAAGTTTTGTGCTGATGTGTCAACAGTTCTTTGTTGAGTCACCAAGAATATAATTCTGGCTTTAGAATTTCAAATAATTTCCACCAAATGTCTTTGTCCAAGAATTTTTATGAGCACTGGTATTTTCTAGGGATTATAAATTATTAAATCCAAAAAAATAGAAGAATTTTAAATCAAACTGGCATCAACAATAAAAACACCTTGAGCTCTGAAGGTGTAAAATTACAACTATTTCACTACAAAACATGTTTTAACCCTCGACTAAAACACAGTTTAGACCCCATGATGGGTCACGTGATCACTTTAGTCCGAACAATGCAGTAAAATAATATGTCAATTAGCACGTAGGCTAGTATAGCTTTAGCTAAGAATCAATGATTCCCACACTGGAAATGAATTTAAAAAAAGGTTGTTTACAACAGAGCTGATGCAAGCCAAGAATGACCTTGATTACGACCAATGATTTTCACTCTGTGTTTATGAATTCTGAATCAAGATCAAGAACTAGGTCAGTTAAAAATACAATGAAGCAACATTATTGCGTTCTTATCAGGCTAAAAGAAATGAACTCAATTTTCTGAAAAAAAATGTCAAATCCAGTGAAAAAATTGCCATTACAATAAAATGTAATGAAACAAAAATAAAATAAAAAGAAATTTAAAACACACACACAATTTAATTACATATGCGTAATGGCATTCATTCACAATATGACTTTCAATTTCAATTTTAAGTAAACCAAAATGACAATTTCTTTCAAAAGCTATGTTGAGTGTGCAACTAAGTTCAAATTTAGCTGGGCAGAGTTATGTGCGCATTAATATTGTTGTTGTGTAATGATGAATCTGCACTTGTGTATTTAAAGTGTTATTTTTGCTGATATAATTAGGCCTGAGGTAGAATAAGAAAATGAGCATGTAATAAAAAGGTTACTGCATTTGTATGGGAAAATATGAACTCGTTTTGTCAGATGGATATCCTGCACTCGCAAGGTTGTGCAGTATATCTATCTGAAAAAACTCGTTCATTTTTCCCATACAAATGCAATAACCTATAAATATTTTAAAATTCTGTTAATATTATCAAGCATCCTCCTGTTGGATCTAGGGATAGTACTTTTCATCCTGTTATGTGTATAATAACCTCTGTGTAACTTGATTTCTGATGTAAGAATCTGAAGTGACTGTACTTGGATGACAACTAATTATTGGGTCAATATGCTACACAATGCCAATAATGGGGGACTTTAGTAGCATCATTTTCTAAAGATGTGTGCATGCACAAGAGGCTATACAGGCTGGTGCATGCAGGCAAGGTGATGGGTACCATAACCTGTGGATCCAAGTTCGAATCTCTGTAGAGTACAAATTAAAAATGATACACATCTATGTATTAAGCTAAGAAAACAGAGAACCATATGTACTCATTTAGAAGTCGAATCCAACAGCAAACTGCACAGACCCAGATCTGCCATTGCATAAAGCACTGGCAGATCTCTGTCTATGCAGTTTGTTAGGAATAATCAGTAGAAGAAACAAATGAGACCCTGATCTGCTGGCACATTATTCAATGGCAGATCTGAGTTTGCGTTGTTTGCAGTTGTATGACTTATAATCGAGCACGTACAGTAAGTGTTAAAAAGTTGTTTATAAACCAAAAGAAATCAAATTATACATAAATCATTCTGGTCTAAAGCAAGCACCTGAAGAACCCAGCTGCACCTACCATCTAATAACTAATCATACTACACAAAATACAAATCTGGTCACATGTACTCTACCTGTCTGAGTTGCCTGGGCCTTGGCACAAAAATGAAACTATATGCAGAAGAAAAACAAAGATATTGGCTCAGGCAGTGCCTGCTATCCCCACTGGAGTCATTCAGAACGGACTACATACCAATGTGTAATACCCATAACTGTGTAACTGTGAACAGAACAGAGACCCAGACCTGCTATTACACAATTAAAGGGTAAATCTGAATCTTCAGTATTCACCTGAAATAAACAAGCAAAGACCCCAACATGCTATCACACAATGCACAGGTAGATCACATTCTTCAGTGTTCACTTGAAATCAGAGGAACAAACAGCAAAGACCCAAATTTATTTTTCACATATTACATGGGTAGATCAGTCGTCAATGCTTGTTTGAAATTTTCAAGATCAAAAATCCAAAAGTACTATCACATACTGGTCTGGCCTGTGTTCACTTGAAATCAGAAAAACAGCAAAGACCCAGACCTGTAATAACACAATGCACAGGTATATCACAGTCTTCAGTGTTCCCTTGAGAACAAATCTCAATCTATTGTTGTTGGTTTCTGGGTACAAGTAAATTTTATTGACAAGAGAATATCCACAATTAAAGAAATATGAAACTGGAAAATTAACCTCATGTTCTGCAAGAATTATTGTGCATGTGAATGTCATATATTGGATTATTACATACACATTCTTAGATTTTGTTTCTCCATTACTTTACATTGTCAGAATCATTCAGTATTTTTCCATATTTTTCACAATGCATGACATGTGTCTAAGAATAGCTACTTTGTAAACAATGTACGCTCATTTAGAACACACTTTAGCTTTTGGTTTATTAGATTTGTTTGTGGATCAACTAAACAAGCTATTTCATTTGTTTTAAAGTAGAGACGATAAAGTTAACAACGTGGTCAAGTTCATCGAGTCACAAATCAAACTTTAAAACAAGCAAATTAATGAACATGATATTCGCAAAGTCAACAACAAATGTTAGAGATGCAGTAATTGAAACTACCATTCTGATCATTTAAACAGTTATTTAGGAGAAAAATTTGTAACTTATCGCAAATAGAATGGTTCAGTGCTCTCTAGGGTCTATACAAATAGCATAGAAAAGCATACCGAAGCCAAGGGCAATTGCATACTTATCAGAAACGTACCATTTTACAAGTCAATCAAAATACTATATTCGAGAAAAAATGCAACTTACAGTTTTGGTAGGAAACTAAGAACCTCAGAGCAAGTAAACCAAGACAAAAAAAAATGTATTATTTCAGCTGGCTAAATGGACTATCACACAACTGCTTTGCAATTTTCTCCATTTAACTATTTTGATACACTGTTAGGCTAGTGACAGAAGACATACAATGTATGCAGAAAGCATGCAAGTGAGAGGGCATAAACATGTCTTCTTTAGCTGGTGATAAGAATGGTAATATACTTATATTTATGCATCTTGAATTTCCTCAAAATGTACTTTCTTAGTTCTGCAAATCCGAATGACATGACCAACATCATGGAAAACCTGATTCACACTGAAACTGTACTGTAATTTCAACGACATTTCCAAATGAAATCACAGTCTCCTTACTACAATGAATTGACCCAATAAATTCAGTCCATTATAAGAAGAAAAGCAGAATTGTGTTGGATCAACAGAAAAACACAATCCATCCATTCCAGACCAACTGTATGAGTATTTTCAATGCATGTTCATTCAAAATATGACTCTAAATTTCAATTTTAAGTAGACAAAAATGAGAATTTTTTAAAAACTAATGTCATGAGTAACGAAGTTCGAAGGTGTACTGATGAATCTTCGGTTGTGTATTTATTTTGAAATACAGCATAAATTCAATTACTTGTTTCTTGGAGTGTATTCTTTTCTTATTAAGCCTTAGGTAGGAAAATGAAATGAGTATAAAACAAAAAGGTTACTCATCTGTATGGGAAAGTATGAACTATTTCTACAGACAAATATTACACTCCCAAGGTTGTGCCTTATTACTCTGAAAAAACTCATTCATATTTTCTCCTACAAATACAATAACCTACAATTATTGAACACTTCTATTTAAAAAAAAAAAAAAAAAAACATTTTCACCAAGCTACAAGTTTAAGAAATGCAAACTCACAGAGCAATGCATAGACTGCTGTGTATTTTCTTGCACTACTCTGTCAATATTTATCACCACACAGGACTCCTCAAGTAGAAACATATAGGTTAAATTTCCCCTTACTAACTGTCCATGTTATAACAGCCTGTTACTAATTGTCCATAATATAATAGCCCATTAATAACTGTCCATAATATAACAGCCTGTTACTAATTAGATTTTTTTCTACCCATTTTTTTCTCTCAAAATTTTTATTCGCCCCTCCCCCTTCCCCAAAGTAGGGTTGGCAGGATAAAATAGGGTTGGTCTGGTAACCAGAATCATGCATCCTTTTTTTATTTGTTCTAATGACAAGAAGAATCTGACTTGTGATCATGCTATATCAATGTATCTGACTTGTGATCATGTTATTTTCAAAGTATCTGACTTGTGATCATGTTATATCAAAGTATCTGACTTGTGATCATGTTATATCAAAGTAACTGACTTGTGATCAAGCTATATCCAAGTATCTGACTTGTGATCATGCTATATCAATGTAACTGACTTGTGATCATGTTATATCAATAGAACTTGAAAACATGCTCCTAATATATTGCCTAATTACACTGTATGCTAGGTAAACAGTAGATTATCAAGTAATACTTTCTTGATTAAATACCTGCAAGGTGTGGGAGGCAAAATAAATGAAGGTGTGTGCTGGTAGACTAGATAATGACACCTGTAGAAATGTTAATGTGACCAACAAAAAAACAGCCAAGTTGAACATAGATAGTATTTACTCCTAGAAACCCACAAATCTTTCTGTTGGGTTTGATTTATGTGTCTGTACTTTCTCAACTTTTCCCCCTTTTGAAGCAATTATGTACATGCAGTGGATTATCAAAATCCTGTCATCTCAGGCATTGCTTAAATAAACAGACTGCAACACAGGTAGTGATGGACAGTTTACTAGTGTATACTTCCCATACAAAATAGTTTTATTTTATTTAGTCTCTGCATACAGACACATAGATATATTCTCGTAATGGGAAAATAATAAATCACAATCATCCAGATCCTATATTTCGATTGGAATTGCCTTCATCATATCTTCTGTAATCAGACTGACATAACAAGTAATCATACTGACATGACAATTAATCATACTGACATGACATGACAAGTAATCATACTGACATGACAAGCAATCATACTTACATGACAAGTAATCATGCTGACATGATGAGTAATCATAGTGACAAGTAATAATGCAACATGACAAGTATTCATGCTGACATGATGAGTAATCATGTTGACATGAGTAATCATACTGACATTATGAGTAATCATACTGACATGATGAGCAATCATATTGACATGACGAGTATTCATGCTGAAATGACAAGTAATCATACTGACATGACAAGTAATCATACTAACATGAGTAATTCTAGCACGAGTAATTACACTAACAAGGCAAGTAATCATGATGACATGACATGACAAGTAATCATGATATGTACAATGTCGATGGTGACATCTGACTCTTCTTACAATAAAACTTACTTCAGATTTCTCTCTAAAAGTGTCAATTTTATTCATCTTCTGCTTAAAAATAACTGATTTTGGGGCACATTGTTCTCATTTTGCTTAGTAGTTTTTCCTCAGGCCCTTATATTGGTTTCCATAATAAGACAATGAAAAGTAAAGCGGGTCAATTTACTGGGACTAGACTTTGTTACAAGGCAATGAAAACTGAAGTGGGCCAAAGTTTTGGGGCCAGATTTTGTTATGAGGCAATGAAAATTAAAGCAGGCCCAATACTGGGGGTAGCTTCGTACATTTAATATCTCTAAACTTTATTGTATGTTCCATGTATATTACAAAATTAAATCCTTCCACCAATATTGCAAATTCTGTATTGTACTTCATGTTTATGTTAGTGTTTGCTTCTCTAACCTAAAAATCAGAGAACCACATTGAGAAAGTTCCATGAACATGCAAGATGCTTATGTTTTGCTGAACTTTCATCACATGTGTGAAAAAAATGTAGGTTGTTGTAACCTACTTTTTCTCTTGGATGTCTCAGAATGATAGAAAGAGTATACCAAGAACAATTAAGAACTATCTAATACAGCTGGCAGCAGTGACTGTGAAAAATACAAAATTTACATTTACACTATTAACCTGACCGTTCACGATACCAGAGGTATAGCATAAGCTGTCCTATACTATGTCCAAGCTAAAACATCTTTAAATCGACTCGATCAATTTCCCAAAGTGATATTCCCGTATCTTATATACAATTTATTATAATACATATGATACATATCTTTTAAATGATCATGTATTTGTCATTTTAAGATATATTACTTATCTGCCAATGTTTCTGAAAATATCACACTCAAGAATTCACTTAAAATTTGGCCAATATGGTATGGGTGTCCTAATTCTCAAAGCAGATTTTAATTTATTCATCATCATGATGCATTTCCTATTAAAAAGAACATGCTTTTACAAGGTGGGCAGAGGTTGAGAAGTTCAACTGTAATTACTGAATTTCCTTTGGCCACTAAGTATACATTTATATTCAGTTTTCGATGCAGATAACTCAATGGCTTTGGAAATACTCCAAACTCTCTGATTCACATGCTTTTCTTATCCAATTCCTCTGAAAAGGAAGTAAGAAATATCTATCAAGACTGGTACATGATTTCTGACAAAAGCAAAAGGTATGTCAAGAACCTGATTAGAGAACCAGACCTCATGTAGGTGCATTCTGATGCAAGGTAATGTTATTCCAGTGGTAAAAAGAACAAGAAAACAGTTAACAAATAAACAAACAATACAGGATAGCAAGAAATATATATTTACATCCTACGCTATTACTGACAATGTAAAAAACTAATACTCATTTTTCTTGGAATCTGTAAAAGGAAAGGAATGCCTCTATGAAATTAATAATCCACAAATTCTGCTTTTGTTCTTAAAAAAACACATTGTTTACAAAAGAATTAATCAATAATTTGATATTTGATATCATTTCATGTATTAACCAATCAGAAGTTGCTATTCATTCATTCGACTAAGTGACTGACTTAGCATTATTCTTATAGCTCCGAAAGTATAGATAATTATTATACTTTACATTTTTTTGTTTGTGCCACATCAGGAAGAAACCCACTCCTCAAGCAACTTCAGATAAAACATATCACCAAACAAAAGTTGACAGCACATCATCACAAAATACCTGGGTTTTGGAAATGGTTTCTGACACACTCAAACTATCTGAAGAAGTACTAATTCGATGACCTGCCATCACATATCCCCGCATCTACTATACACAAAGTTTAGTCGGAAAGAGAGGTCACTCTTTATGCCATCTAAAGCACTGTAACAAGTTGTTTACATCTTCCATGGCCATGTCTTTCACCCTCTGTAAGTTTTGGAAGATTAAAATTCATGCGAAGCTAAAGACTTATAATCAAAAAGATCATTGATTTTACACCAATGATGGAAAAATGTTGTTGTTGTTGTTGTCCTACTTTCTTAACCTTTTTGACCCCTACCCAAGGATCTCTGAGACAACACAAGGCAAAAAATGGCAACTTAGTATATACGATGTGTCCTGAGTTATTTTTTAAAAAAAACAACAGAAAAAAGCCAGGGATGTTTTCTGACTTTATAACTCAAACCTTAGGATAGGTTTGGGATAAAATTTGGAAAATTTACAGCCAGCCTATGCCCCATTGAGAAGTTACTAACTGTGCTTGAAACTCTTATCGTAAACAGAAACAAAATATCAAAAGCCTTCAATTTAATGATTATGACGACATGGTTTAGTGACATCCCAATTTTTAACCTTTTGACCTTTGGACTACAGCTTTCAAAGAGAGGCTTAAACTCCATTAAATACTCTCAATGACTTTTGAACTTTAATTTAGCATCGACAATAAATTGTTCTGGTGATGTCCTTTATTATCGTCACATCGCCCCTTTTGACTCACATCCATCTTTCATTCCAGGGACCCTAAGGCATACCATTAACATCAAACTACATGCATTGTATGTCTCTACTAATTTTTGACCTGAACCAAAATGAAAATGAAAATATAATTAAGAAAGAACGAGTATAATATTAATAGCATTAACCCTGTCCTGGGACCCATGGGGACACTGGGATCATAGAGGAACCCTGCTCTGGAACCCACGGGGGTCACAAGGATTTAGAGGTACCCTGGCCTGGGAGGCATGGGGACACTGGGATCATAGAGGAATCCTGCCCTGGGACTCATGGGGGACACCAGGACCATAGAGGAACCCTGCCCAAGGACCCATAGGGGACATCAGGATCAGAGAGGAACCCTGTCTTGGCACCCTTAGGGGACATCAGGTTAGAGAGGAACCCTGTCTTGGGACCCATAGGGGACACCGGAATCATAGAGGAACCCTATCCAGAGGCTCATGGGGGGGCACTAGGATCATAGAGGCATCCTGAAAACTTACTGCAAATCTAAATCTTCAATGGAAATCAACTGCCAAATTTTACCAGTGTATCGTGAATGTTAAAAATGGTTTTGAATTTACAAGAAACGTCATGGACAGACATACAAATGTCTATGCACACTGATGAACAAAAAGCATGTATAATTTATTAGGGAGTTCTGACATGGGACTGGGGATCAAGTCCTAGAAAACTTAATGTTTCCATCTACTGGAAACAGAGGTCAGATACGGGAATAGGGATTATCAACAAACTGGAGTTGAAAAAGTATTTGTACAGGAACCACCATCTCCAATTCCACTTCTTTGAAAAAATTCATTTAAATAGTTTATAATACATCTCCTATTCCTTTGGAGCATGCTGTTGGAGAGTTGGAGATGATTCAACACATACCGTAAAGCATACTGAACATGAATACAATACGCACATTGTGATGTATGTTGAACATTATTGAAAGCGAATCTACTGCCTTCAATTCTCTTCAAAACAAATCTCTTTTTTAAATTTGTAACATTTTCAGCACATATACAGTATTATAAAACAGGTGCCTGCCAGGACTTTGCCAGGCATCTGCCAGGACTTTGCCCACACTACTGTTGGTTAAGTTCATTATTTCTGTTGTTGAATTTAGTTTGTGTGCTATCATAAAACCTCTTTATTTTCTATTTTCCTTATGATTCTATCACCTGCATTTTCCCTTGTTTCTTTTTCAACACATATCATTTTTATCGACTCAGAAAAAATATATAATTCTGTTTAATTCCAAAACTATAAAGATACTGTTTTATGCAAGGCTGCATATCTTGAGCTGAGACGAATCAGCTCCATTCGCAAGTATCTTTCAGTTGATGCCACTAAAACACTTGTGTGTTCCTTAGTACTTTCAAGACTGGACTATTGTAACTCAATTCTGTCTGGTTCGTCTCAATATCTACTCCAGAAACTTCAAAAAGTTCAAAACACAGCTTCTCGGATCATCCTTAGAGTACCATGATCAGAGCACGCCTCTCCCTGCTCTGTACCCTACACTGGCTATCCATACGATCCAGAATTAAACACAAAATTTGTTCTCTGTGCTATGTTTCACTGACGGGCTCCAGTCCAACATACCTATCTGACCTCACCCATGTGTACACACCTGCAAGATGCTTACGCTCCTCTTCTGACACTCGTATTCTCATTATTCCCACTATGAAGATGAAATCATATGGACAACGCTCTTTTGCATACCAGGGCCCAGCAACGTGGAACGAATTGCCCACTGCACTTAGACACAAAGACACAGTGATCTCATTCAAGAGCGCTCTTAAAACTCACCTATTTCAACTGCAAGAACAGACTTAAAGACCTAATAATGTATCCTTGCCTTAAATATTTACAGCATATTTTCTGTTTCTACTTTCGTGGTGTTTGTTTTTAATTTTGTAATCATATCATTATATATGTTTTTTAAGTGTTGTCAAATGTTGTAAAGCGCTTAGAGCTTCTAAAGATTAGGTGCTATACAAAGTCCTCATTATTATTATTATTATTATACTGCAATGATTCAAGATCATTATCAAATGAACTTCATGAGCCTGCAGGAAAATTGTTTCCTTGTTAATAGGATGGAACCCACACGATCAGGGGAAGAAAAAAAACCCCAATATATTAATACACTGTATCACAAAATTATTTTCATACAAATGTCTTGTTTCTCCATCTTGGAAAAGATGGTATCACTTCAGTTGATGCAACATAACCATTTCAGTTTATGGGGTGCAAGATCCCCATACCCCTACCAGCAACATTGCCCCCCCCCAACCACGATTAGGAGCTTTTGTCCCCTGCCCCCATCCCAGTGCTATCTGTCCATCTTCTGCTACTTTATTTCTTATAGAAACCATTTGCTACAGAAGTTGGATAACAAGATGGCAACCATCTAATATATATGGGCCTGTTTTCTTTATTTCAAAATCCCTCTGCAAAAATTTTTTCTGCTTCAAGGAGAGATTCTGTTACTGTATACGTATTATTTGCCTAACCTGTTTAAATAGGTCCACTTTGTATGTCATCAATATGCCATGAAAGGCCAAAACAGGGTCTTTACAAACTAAACATAAACCGGGTGCCAAAAAAATCTGCGGTGCTAGATGGTGATGTTAACACCAACAAAAGTATAGTAAATTATAAATGAACAAGAGTCTCTCAAAGAAACTGACACACCACTGGCCAAAATGAATTTTCAGGAATCCAAAATAAGACTATTTCTTCTATTTAACTGCCAAGTATTGAAACCTTCCAATATTCTTGAGAAACTGCAACATATCAAATTTGGTAACAAAACTATCATTTTATATTTTATGTTGACAGGATCACAATATACCACCAAGTACAGTACGAAAAGTTATTATCATGACTTTTAACTCTTAACCCCATATAAAGGAGAGAAGAGCACTGAACCCATCCAAGACAATGTCAAGATATAATCATTCAAGGTATTCTTAGATATATCCAAAAACTGGGCAAAATGTTATGCTCTATTTGTACTTCTTTGCGTTATCTTGCTTACAGGTCACAACAAGCAAAAATCTAACTTAAGATTGTTGACCTTAAAATCAGTGACTATCAACTACCCAAGACTAAATTACAAAGTCTGGTCAAAATTTACTTGTTCACACTCAGTGAAGTCAAAAAAAATTTACTTGTTCACACTCAGTGAAGTAAAAAAAATTCACTTGTTCACACTCAGTGAAGTCAAAAAAAATTAATACAAGCAATGAGCTCTGACTTGACTCCAAGGTCAATTTGGTCTGGTTTTCAAAACTTAAATATTGCAAGAAGTGTTTTAATGAAAATCCAATATAAATGTCACCATTCATGAAAAAGAAGTAGTGATAAAAAGATTTTCAAGAAGGGAATGATGCCTTGTTGGAGATCACATGAGCAACATCTTCATTAAAGCTACATATTGCTGATGTTTTAGTGAAAACCTTATATCAATACAACCGTCTGTTTCGGAATAGTAACAATAAAGATCTCATGATGGCCAGCACCATCATCATTTTGAAGGTTGTACCAGCACTATTTAATACAGGAACAACTATATATTGCAAGGAAAAATAATTTTTTTTATAAAATGTTTTTAAGGCCATTCCTTTTCATCAAGTAGCTTTTACAGGATTTGTCCAATTTTGGGAGCTCACATTGCCATCATTTTTATTTCAGACAACGGAGCTGCTGCAGCACATTTGGCAGAGCATCAGACTCAGAAACCAAGGCCCACAGATTCGATACCCACCTAGGCCAGCCTGAGTCGGCTACCATGACCGTGTCCTTGGAAAAGGGATTTAACTCTCATTTTCTTGGCAAGATAAAGTCAATAATGCAAATAAAGAGTTAAAAGTAATGTTAAAATCAATAAATACAATAAAAATAATTTAGGAACAACTATATATATATACAGGGTCTAATCATCATAATTTATAAAAGAGTGCAGAAAGATCATCATAATGCAGTGTCATTATGCATACTATTTGCAAGCACTACCTTTATTTCTGTAAATCCCTCCTCCACCAGTATTTAAAATTTTTTAATGTCTTTAAAGATGAAGGGGAGAATTTCTCTCCCACATTTTCAGTATCAGAATAGACGCTACATATATTGAGAGTGTTGTAGTTAAAGTTAGATGTCAATATGATATTCCTAAAAAAAAGTGATTAAAAAATTAAAAATGACCTCCATGGTCATCATGTTGGAGATCTGATCAGAACCATGAAGAAGTCATTAAGTGAAAACCCCATGTTTATATAACCATCCATTCAGGAGGACTAACAGTAACTAGATTTTCATGGTGGCCACATTGGATTGTCAGATTGACACAATTTTCACCTATGGGCAACTAGAAATCCTAAGCAGTCTTTTAGTGAAAACAGCATGTATATATGTATATATGAATGTCTGTTCAAGATAAGTGGCAATGACAAAGTTCCAAGTGAGCAACTGTGGCAGTTATATTGGATCTCAGATGAGCACCATTTTCAATTCCATAACCTACTTGACATCACAAAAAGTCTTTAAGTGAAAACCCAACACCAGTACCACCATCCTTTCAGATAATAAGATAATTAAGATGACCACCATGCCATGGCAGTCATATTTGTTGTCAAATCAACATCATTTTCATTTAGGACCAACTTGGCATCATAAGACGTCTTTCACTGAAAACCACATGTTGAAACGACCATCCATTCAGCTGGAATAATGTTCCAGATATTCCAGATGGCCACCAATGTGGCCATAATAATGTCTGAGGGGCAACGTTTTATTGAGACCTTGGGATTAATGCTGCTTTGTGGCAATCCTCCCGTAGTTTCAGAGTTTCGGAGAAGCAGCAATAACAAATTTTACGCCCGATGCCAGATGAAAGGTCATTGCATGATCTTTCTTGTCTATGACCAGACCATGTCTAGCAGGCACCATTTTCAATTTTAGAACCAACTTGACACAATAAGAAGTCTTTGATGAAAACCCCATGTCAATATGACCATCCATTCTGGAGATGTAGCAATAACATTTAAGGTAAAAAGTAAGCAAAAGTAAGATTTATATCACTCAAGAAGAATGTTGTATGACTGTGCGGTTAATTTCTTTAAATGTTAGCAAAATATAATTGCTTTCATCGTGCACATTTTGATATAATAATCTCAACCAATGACGTTAACAATTTCTGATGGAATTAAATCAAAATGTCTTTGCTTGATGTAAACAATCCACATATGGGCACAGTTTTCACTACATTTTTTTCCCAGACTGATATTTGCAAATTCTTTATGCAAATACAATATAAGGAGGCAGAGACTGCATTTTGTCATTCAAGATTCTATTTCACTTTATCAACAACATCAGATTCTCAATGCCCAAAAAACTGTAATGGTCCCCATTTGTCAAATTTGTATGTAATGTACATATAATATGGTCCCCATTTGTCAAATCTGAATGTAATGTACATATAATATGTCCTCATTTGTCTAATCTGTATGTAATTTGCATATAATATGGTCCCCATTTGTCAAATTTGAATGTAATGTGCATATAAAAATATAGTCTTCCAGATTCACACACTGACAAATAGGCAATGGAATGTGTTGAGGGCGGATGGTGTCTATAAATAAATTGATACATGTGCTTACATATCTCTCCTGCACAAGAAATCAGGAAATGTCTTCCCAAATTTTCTTAGCAGATTCACTAATTGTTGCCAAGATTCAAATGATACTAGGGTTAGAAACCTTATGCCTGGGATAAAAATCTCAACAAATTGGAGCCATTCCAAGCTGAATTGGACTCATGAGAAAATAACAGCAATCTTCCCAACTCCTTACTTTACTGATACCTCCTAAAAAGTGCTCTACAATTCATGTCAAACTATTGATGATAAAACTTTCACAACAGTGATTTTTCTTGAGTTGCTAAGTATAGGAGGAAAAAACAAAAATGGGAAATGATTTTATCTTTCCTGACAAACAAACTTAATCTGGTACAGTGAAAACCAGAGAGGATAAAACTTCCACGATACGAGCTTCTTGTTCTTGGTATAGCAAAGTACAGTTAAACTTTGCAAGAGTAAGGAAAATCACTTGTCCTCTCATTCTTACCACATAAAATTTGGCCGTGGCAAGCATAACTTACCACTTTCTCTTTCTTCCCTGGACTGAACAGATGCAGATTTCTGCCTTGAGAATAAACCTGTGTGCATTTTCTACCTTTAACATGTGCCAAAGTTCAACCACACCTAGACTGCTGAAAGCATCACTGTAAACTTAATACAACTGACAGATCAAGAGCTAGTGAAGAAAATACAATCTTTCAATTTACAAACCTTGTCTTGCAAGGATTTTAAACTAGCTGTCTTCATTCCTAACAAAGTTATTTTCATGATTTTGACTCATTTCAGAATCAAGCTTGCATACCTGTGATAGTGGAGAAGTATACATCGCAGAGTAAAATCATGACAGGGACGAGTAACTGCTGTAAATCACTCGTCCTAGTCGTAGAGATGAGTACTTGGAGGAAAAACTTCCTGAGACCTGCTTTGTATAGCTGAAGCAAACCAGTCACATCAAATCATCTACATAATCCAATACAATAAAACCTTTCTAAGTATATACCTCCATATAAAGGCAACCTCCACCTACAGGGCAACATTCAGAGTTCTCTTTCCCTGATTTTCAATATTATTATAACTTCTATATAAAGGGCAACATTTAAGAATACCTGGTAGAGGACAACATTTATTGATCCCTTTTCATACGATTTTAACCTCTATATAAAGGACACCCGATACAGGAGAACATTGATTAATTCCTTTTCATACTTTTAACATCTATATAAAGGACACCTGGTACAGAACATTTATCCCTTTCATATTTTCAATATTGTTTAACCTCTATATAAATGTCAACTCCTGATACAAGACACCATTTGAAGATCCCTTTTCTCATTTCAATATTGCTTCTAACCTCTGTATAAAGGACATCTGTATATAAAGGACAATTTTGTGGCACCTTCAGTGTCCTTTATATACAGGTTTCACTGTAAATACTTAATTCATTTTAAATGAACATGCAGCAATAACAGTTCCTCTCATGACATTTTAAACAAAAGCTAAAAAGCTAACAAACTAACACCAGCGTCCCACGGGACACTGCTGCCTCGCCTTTTCTTTCATGTCTCACCATACCACCTTTCTGTGGGATACTATAAAGGGGCATATCGCTTGCATAGAACTTTAACAAGTTGATGCAAATGCTGCCAACACTGTTTTGCTTTTTAAATGTAAGATGAGATAAAAATTTCCTACCCTCTGACTTGCACTAAAGAAAGATTTTCTAATGAGACACAAAACTAAATTCATGAACAAACACACTCATAATACTGGTGAAGACTATATGCAGCCAAGATGATGGAAACAGCATTCCTGACAATTTCCACCAGGTCTTCAGATGTAAAATGTTCTTTTCTGTAAGAAGTAAAGACCTTTATAATGTTTACCCAGTACATCACATTACATTTATTGCCATAATTACTCAAGAATTACCACACGGACCAAACCACCATAACATAAAGACCATGTTACCACAACATACAGACCATGCTACCACAACACAGAAACCAAACTGCTATAACATGTACAACAGGCTATCATAACACACAGACCAAGCTACCATAACATACAGAGCATGCCACTATAACATACAGACCATGCTACTATAACATAAACACCAAGCTAACATAATACACAGACCAAGCTATCATAACATACAGACCATGCTACCAAAACACACAGACCAAGCTATCATAACACACAGACCATGCTATCATAAAACACAGACCAAGTTAACATAACACATAAACCAAGCTACCACAACACAAAGATAAAGCAAACAACAGTAACACATGGACTAAGCTACCACAACACACAGTCCAAGCTCTCACAATACACAAAGTTACAGTTCACAAAGCTACCAAAAACACATACACCAAGCTGCCACAACACACAGACCATACCACAATATATAGACCAATCTACTACAACACACTGACTAAGCGACCACAAGACACAGATCAAGTTACCACAATACACAAAAAAGCTACCAAAACACATAGACCAATCTACCACAACACACAGACCAAGCTACCAGAACCATACATGTTATTCTATTGGTGGTAGGGAGGCCCGGCCCTAGGATGTGCAGGGCTCAAGGCAGCATGCATGGCCCAAGGCAGCAAGCGATGAGCATGGGTTCCCAAGCAAAAGAAATGCATTGCGGAGAA
Source organism: Megalonaias nervosa (assembly GCA_016617855.1). NCBI lineage: Eukaryota > Metazoa > Mollusca > Bivalvia > Unionida > Unionidae > Megalonaias > Megalonaias nervosa. The sequence continues at coordinate 13,258 of JAECUM010026013.1, read as the reverse complement.
GTGCGGGGCCCAAGGTGGTTGACTCATTTGCTTTGCCCTAGGGCTGGGCCTGGTGGTAGGACAAAAATACTGTTCTAAAGGCTAACTACTGCACATTATGTTTAATAGTTGAAATCTACTTCTGAAATTTATTTTTTAATCAGAGACAAAAAGGGCAAACCCCCCACCCCCCAGCATTTCTACATGTTCGATCCACACATTACAGACATCAGCCAGAAGCAATCTACTGCAGACCGAAACTGTTCCAGGTTCCACTCTACAGTTTTATAATTTGCATTGGGCTTGATTTTTAAAGACCAAAACATTCCCAAATTTTCCTCAATGGCAATCCTGGCTATTTAACAAAGCATTTTGTATATTTTAAATATTGTTAAAAGAACATAGTTGATGGGTCATTTGAGCTGGTTGGTATACATTCTGGCTTTACTTCAGATTGTGTCATTTGAGCTGGTTGGTATACATTCTGGCTTTACTTCAGATTGTGTCATTTGAGCTGGTTGGTATACATTCTGGCTTTACTTCAGATTGTGTCATTTGAGCTGGTTGGTATACATTCTGGCTTTACTTCAGATTGTGTCATTTGAGCTGGTTGGTATACATTCTGGCTTTACTTCAGATTGTGTCATTTGAGCTGGTTGGTATACATTCTGGCTTTACTTCAGATTGTGTCATTTGAGCTGGTTGGTATACATTCTGGCTTTACTTCAGATTGTGTCATTTGAGCTGGTTGGTATACATTCTGGCTTTACTTCAGATTGTGTCATTTGAGCTGGTTGGTATACATTCTGGCTTTACTTCAGATTGTGTCATTTGAGCTGGTTGGTATACATTCTGGCTTTACTTCAGACTGTGTCATCTGAGCTGGTTGGTATACATTCTGGCTTTACTTCAGACTGTGTCATTTGAGCTGGTTGGTATACATTCTGGCTTTACTTCAGATGCGGATCTATCAGAAGACTGCTAACTCCTCTTGATCATTTTCACTTTCTGGATTTTGAAGGTAAATTGGAAAAAAATAGCCAATAATATTTTTTTTTCTTTTTATATTTTATAATTCATCTATTGCACTATCAGAAACTGGTAATGTATACTCTGGCAAATTTCATTTTCCCTATTTTAATAACTGCTAAAGTTTGTGTACTTTGGGCTAGTTCAAGCTCATATTTCATGTACATGTGAGCAGCCATTTTGAATAGCTGCATAAAAACATAGTGCATGATCTCCATAATTATCAGTTAAAGAAATTTCAGTCACAGTACATGAGACTAACACAGGTGTATGCCAACATTCACTCCACTATACATGTTGTAAATGCAAACAACATCATCTTATATCTGTCTTTCTTTCAGATGTATGTAAGCACAACCCAACCATTACAACTGGTTCAATGATGTGTTTTGAGTAGTTGGATTAAAAAACCATAAAGCAAAGGCTAACGTCTTATGTTTAACCTACTGTTGTAATCTGGAGAGTTTAAAGCCAAAGTTGGCATTTTCGGGAGGTGTTATAAGTAATAAAAGGTTGTCCACAATGGCTTTTGGGTCTCTGAGTCAAAACTGACTGACCTTTGGTGAAGGTGAGATAAAATGAAAGACATGTCAAAAATTATTCTGGCAGACACACTTGAATAAGTATATCGATTTTTTCAAAGAGTTAAATCATGTTGACAAAATGTGTGCATTCCCCAATGTCCCCAAGTGTGCAAAAAACCCAATGGAAATCAGAGTTAAGTGAGTGCAGGTGGTGTGCATTCCCCAATGTTAAAAACCCCAATGGAAATCAGAGTTAAGTGAGTGCAGGTGATGTGCATTCCCCAATGTTAAAAAACCCAATGGAAATCAGAGTTAAGTGACTGCAGGTGGTGTGCATTCCCCAATGTTAAAAACCCAATGGAAATCAGAGTTAAGTGAGTGCAGTGAGTCATAAAGGTCCTCACATTGTGTGTTTCATGCAAAGTGAATTTTAAGATAGTACATGGAGGAGTAGATTATATTATCAGGTACAACACCATCATATAGGAGCAGTGATTCTTCTGTAACAAATATGTCCACTTTGAAGGCCTTGTTGGAGACTGGAGCAATGATTTTTGTGTAACAAACATGAACACTTTGAAGGCCTGTTTGAGACTGGAACAATGATTCTTCATTAACAAACAAGAACACTTTGAAGGCCTTGTTTGAGACGGGAGCAATGTTTTTCTTCTGTAACAAACATGACCACTTTGAAGGCCTTGTTTGAGACTGGAGCAAAGATGGATTAGGAGATAATAACTGCAAAGACTTTTTCAAGCAAGTTTTGCAGCAGAGAAAAATTTACCATTCCTCACTGCAGATCATTTTACTAAATTGATTAAAGTTATTTTCCTCAATTCAGAGACTCCACAGAAATGTTCGTGCAATCGTAGTAAGACATCATATAATGTAACTCAGGTCCTTGCCACTTAATGGGACAGAAAAGTTCAAAATATCTGTTGGAGTCAGAAGTTAAGTGTCATGACTGAGAATCATGCTATGACATGAAATGCACTTGTTTTGTTACCAATCCCCATAAAGTATGTACAATTTATGTCTGTAAAAAGTCTACTGGTTTAGAAGTCAATCTACTGAGCAAAATCTTGAAATCTACCAACCAAATGTATTGGTTCTGTCACATGTATGCAAAACACTTAGACAAACAACCATAACACACACACCAAACTACCGCAACACATAGACCAAGCTACCATAACACATAGACCAAGCTACCATAACACATAGACCAAGCTACCATAACACACAGAACAAACTACCACAACACATAGACCATTCTATCATAATGCATAGATCAAGCTACCATAACACACAGACCAAACTACCACAACACACAGACAAAGCTACCATAACTCATTAACAAAGCAAACACAACACATAGACCAAACCATCATAACACAAAGGCAAAGCTACCTTAATGACAAATCTTCAACACAGACCAAGCTACCACAACAAAGACCAAGTTACTGCAACACACAGACCAAGCTACCAAAGTAATTAGGTATAACTACCACAGAAAACAAGACCAAGCTTCTGCAACATGAAAGCCAAGCTACCACAACACACAGACCAAGCCATCATAACACAAAGGCCAAGCTACCACAATACACTGACAAATCTACAACACAGACCAAGCAACCACAACATAGACCAAGCTACTGTAACACATAGACCAATCTATCACAACACATTCCAGTTTACTAAGATCAAAAAACTGACAGTGGGCATAAAATATAATACATTGCCATGTGTAATTCAAACCCTAACACATCCCAGTACTTTGGACCACCAACCAACCAATACCATCGCTGGCAAAGGTGTAAGCATTACGTGATTTACAGGTGCACTGGCAGCTTCTTGGACGTTCAGGCCTAGAGTCCATCCTATCCAACTGCTACTTTATATCACATACAAAATTCAAATTGTCAGTTTAAACATTTTTTTTCCACCAATTCCATAATATTTTCAAAATGCATTACAAAGTTAACACTTAATCACATGGGATAAGTGTCAACATAAAATGCTATGATTTTATATGATGCATTGTGATAATAGGTACAGTATAGTTATCTCTGCCCTGATCATATGTCTGCTCTAGCCATAGATCTGCCGTGGCCATATGTCTGCCCTTGCCATAGGACTTCCCTGGCCATAGATCTGCCCTGGTCATGGGCCTGCCCTGGCCATATGTCTGCCTTTGCCATAGGACTTCCCTGGCCATAGATCTGCCCTGGCCAAAGGCCTGCCCTGGCCATATGTCTGCCCTTGCCATAGGACTTCCCTGGCCATAGATCTGCCCTGGTCATGGGCCTGCCCTTGCCATAGATCTGCCCTGGCCATAGGTTCATTTTATAAAGCAGAGCCATCATAATCTCTTAAAATCATTAAATACAACCGTATTATATCACTCTGTAGAACCATTATAATCTTCTCAAGTCTTCATTTACAACCATTTGATCACATCAGACATCAAATTATAAATGTGCCACCACAATGTCTCAGAAACACATGTAAACACAAAATTAAACCAAACAGACTGACACACAGACAAGGGCAACAGTATATGCCCCACAGGCTGACAGAGACAAGGGCAACAGTTTTTGCCCCACAGACCGACACACAGACAAGGGCAACAGTATATGCCACACAGACTGACACACAGACAAGGGCAACAATATATGCCACACAGACTGACACAGACATGGGCAACAGTATATACCACACAGACTGACACACGGACAAGGGCAACAGTATATGCCACACTGACACACGGACAAGGGCAACAGTATATGCCCCAACCACATTCAGGCATTGCACACGTGAAGGCACAAAATATGCCTCTGATTTTCAAACAACGGTCTTTTCTTGACATTATTTTACCTATGGACCTAGAAGAAAGGGGGTTTCAAATAAAACTCACCTGAAGAGAAGCCATAGTGACTCCTGCTGAGGTAAGGTGTGTTATCTCGGTAGTGGGGGGCGTAGGGTCGACCTAAATTTGTTGTTGAGCTGCTGTAATTTGTGTCACCATAAGTTCGTGTTCTTCCTGAAAAGAAAGGAAAATATTAATTTCTTCAGTCGCATTTAATCTTAATGAAATCCACAGATCAAAAATAACCTCATCTTTTAAACATAGAGAGCAACCACGGCATAATATATTCTTGCTAGAACAAAACTAAATTTTTGAATTCTTTAAACAATATTTAAACCACTTAACCATCCCGAGGGATAGAAGACAGAGTTGAGTCAACTAAAAAGATATAAGACAGGATGAAAGAGAGTGTATAAAACCCCTAAGATCATCACCCTCCCATCCCCCCTACTTTTTTCCATTCCTTAAGATCACCACATTCGCACCCCCCCATTTTTTTCCATCTATGACTAGAAAAAAGCTCCTGAGTCAGTTCGTTTTCATGGTTACCAGTTTTCATGGATGTACTAAAAATGACAGTTGTGCTAGTTGTTGTTGTTGTTGTTGTTGTTGTTGTGGGGTTTAACACCATTTTTCAGCACACGATAGGCTATACATGGCGGCCAGTATTAATGGTGGAGGAAGAACCCGGGAAAACCCCGGAAAGAACCACCGACCCACGAGAAGCTACTGGCAAACTTTCTCACATATCTACATCAGCCGAATCCAAGACTCGAACCCACGCAGACAGAGGTGAGATGGCAGTGATCCGTAACGAAGAGCGCTTTAGACCACTCGGCCACTTGGGGCCCCTATCAGTTGTGCTAGTAAATTCATGGATTGGGAATATATACTCACTTGTAAGTTGAGTCAAACTACAAACTGCATAGTCCCAGATCTATGCTAACATAATGTGCCAGCAAATCTGGATCTCTTTGGTTTATTACAAGCAATAAGTTGAACAAACACCATAGACCCCGATCTGCTGGTGCATCATGCAATGGCAAAACAGAGTATATGCTATTTGCAGTTTGACTTGACCTATAAGCACATAGGCATGGTAGTAATATTGTTTTTACCACAGAAGGATTATTGTTTGTTGGATAACTAATTTGTGGTAGGCTGCATCCACAAAATCCACAACAACCGGTACCCAGGAAATCCACAACAACTGATACCCAGGAAATCCACAACAATTGTTACCCTGGAAATCCACAACTGTTACCCAGGAAATCCACAACAACTGATACCCAGGAAATCCACAACAACTGATAGCCAGGAAATCCACAATTTTTACCCAGGAAATCCACAACAATTGATACCCAGGAAATCCACAACAACTGATACCCAGGAAATCCACAACTGTTCCCTGTGAGATCACAATAACTGGTACTTACAAGATCACAACAATTGGTATCCAAAAAATCACAACAACCGGTATCCACAAAATCACAACAACTGGTATCCACAAAATCCACAAGAATTGGTACATATGAAACTTCAAAATAGCTGGTACCCATGAAATCCAAAACAACTGGTTGGTATGTATCAAAAATAGCAACTTCACAGCTGACCACAAAAGATCTTAATGAATTCTCTAAATCCTGATGGTGCTAATTAATTTTCATTGACAGAAAAAGGTGATGTATCAAAAAGAAACATACTGTTTGAATTTTTCCTCTTCACCTTCCTTCCGGAAAAAGAAACTTTTCCTGAAGGTATATTTCCAAACTTCGAATCTTTATATCCAAACAACCAACAATTTAAAATCCAAATATTTTCCTCCATCAGATCTCAAGAACCAAAACTTATTACAGTTATACTGGATTCGGACTAATATCTAACATGACAAATGTGCTAGAACGTGTGACCCAATACCAACATCTGACAATACAATAAATTAAACAGGTGTTTAATTAATGGTTCTTGACAATCTAAGAATCAACTGCTATTGCAGGATATAAAATAACTGTTACATTGCCAAGTTGGAATGGAACCAAAGAAACTGTTTATACACTTTAATTGTAGAATTCAATATAATGTTACCAGATGCAATGACTTAATGATCTGATGTATGTAAGATAATATGTAAATGTTCAAAAGGGCCAAATTAACTGCCCTATTTTGATTCATATGGTAAATATAATGACATAATGACACAAATATAATTAAAAAGGTAAGAGAGTTCAAATTCTTTCCAAGTAGGATTCCAACCTGCACCACAAATAAGAGCACCCATTGCCAAGCTTCCATGGAGCAGTGCTCTACTTTACTTGGCCATGCCCTTGGTCACACTTTATTAAAAGGATGGAACTAAGTCAATGGTAAGGACTCATAGTGTATGGGAACCTACTTTCAAGCAAGCAATGAGTAAAAAGCAGCTAAAATGCGCAACCCCAATGGATTTCTATTCATACATAACCTCACTGAATTTCTATTTATACACAACCCCAATTGGTTCCTGTTTATACACAACCCCAATGGATTTCTATTTATACACAACCTCAATTGATTTCTATTTATAGACAGCCCCAATAGTTTTCTATTTATATGCAACCACTATACAACCCCAGTGGATTTCTATTTATACACAACCAATGGATTTCTATTTATACACAATCTCAATGGATTTCTACTTATACACAACCCCAATGGATTTCTATTTATACACAACTCCAATGGATTTCTATTTATACACAACCCCAATGGATTTCTATTTATACACAACCCCAATGGATTTTTATTTATACACAATCTCAATGGATTTCTATTTATACACAACTGCAATGGATTTCTACTTAGACAACATCTCAATTGATTTCTATTTATACACAACCCAATGGATGTATGTTTATACACAACCCCTACACAACCCCAAGGAATTTCTATGTATACACAGCCCCAATGTATTTCTATTTACACAAAACCCCAATGGATTTCTATTTATACTCAACCTCAATAGATTTCTAATTATACATAAACCCAATGGATTTCTATTTATACACAACCTCAATGGATTTCTATTTATACACAACCCCAACAGATTTCTATTTATACACAACCTCAACAGGTTTCTATATATACACAACGTCAATGGATTTCTATTTATACACAGTCCCAACGGATTTCTAATTATACACAACCCCAATGGATTTCTAATTATACACAACCCCAATGGATTTCTATTTATACACAACCCCAATGGATTTCTATTTATACACAACCTCAATGGATTTCTATTTATACTCAGCCCTAATGGATTTATATTTATATACAACCTCTACACAACCCCAATGGATTTCTATTTATACATAACTCCAGTAGATTTCTATTTATACATAACCCCAATATATTTTTATTGATACACATCCCCTACACAACCCCAATGGATTTCTATTTGAAAATGCAAGTTATATGCATAAAATTATACCTGAAAATTAACACATATACCAAATAAGGAGAACAGATTTTATCCCAGGATCCCATATTGATTTATACATATGAAGTCACACAGACAGAGAGAAATACAAAGGTATAGCAGAAAGAAAAGGTAAAAAGGAACAACATACATAAATATGTACATGTATTGAGGTAGAAAATAAATTATTTTTTATTTTCCATGCAAGCGACTGGTAAATTGGCTTCTGGATAATAATATAATATATAATAATATATTTATATTTGTAATTTTTTACAGTAATGTTTGTCAAACTTGTTTAACTTGGCAGCAGGTGAGTACACATTCATTTCACCATCGCCATTAATGACAAAAGACCACATGAAAAGAAGGGGCTTACATCAAATTGGAATTTTGTTTACTCTCTACATTTTAGGAAAGTCTTTTATTTATATTTTATCTCTAATGGAGATAAGCAGAAAACCTGCAATTCCTCTCCACCCTATCTCACATTTTATCAATCTTTTACACTGTAATCCACAATAATGTGTGATGGCAAATGTTAACTCTCTGTTCAGGTGCTGCACAGTTTTGCACAGGGTTCAAAATTTAAAGAAAAGGTGTTCCTCAATTTTTACCCTTGGTAATATTTCTTATATAAACAGGAACATGTATGTCAATAATCAACTAGAAAAACTGAACCTACAATATATGAATGATTGGGTTTGATTTGGGTGTGATGGTACACAGCTTGACCTTACTTCTGATTTGGGTGTGATGGTACACAGCTTGACCTTACTTCAGATTTGGGTGTGATGGTACACAGCTTGACCTTACTTCTGATTTGGGTGTGATGGTACACAGCTTGACCTTACTTCTGATTTGGGTGTGATGGTACACAGCTTGACCTTACTTCTGATTTGGGTGTAAGAGTACACAGCTAGACCTTACTTTTGATTTGGGTGTGAGAGTACACAGCTAGACCTTACTTCTGATTTGGGTGTAAGAGTACACAGCTAGACCTTACTTTTGATTTGGCTGTGAGAGTGCAAAGCTAGACCTTACTTTTGATTTGGCTGTGAGAGTGCAAAGCTAGACCTTACTTTTGATTTTTGATGTACTTTCCAACCCAAGTCATACTGTGTTTGCACGTACTATCACAATATCACCATAGTAAAAGACTTTATGTTGACATTACACAGTTAAGTTAATGGGAATAATAACTAGTGGTTTTTGAAAAATTCTGAATATTTTCTTATAACTTTTTATTTCTTTTAACCTGTCAATAAAATGAACACTGATCAATGGATAAAATAATGTTTTATTAAATGATCTGCTGCTGAACATGGATCAAGCTAGACACCTACATCTATATGCATGTGACAAGAAAAGTCAATAACAGTGATGTAAAAATTGTCAGAGAAAGAGAACAATTCTGCTGCAGTACAAAAAATCATAGCATTCAAAGGGTACTCTCCATCTGTTATCAACGCTAGCCTGGATAACGTTTGCCAACACAATTCTGTCAACTCCGTCAGTTTTTAGGTGGTTTCTTCGTTTTAAAGATTGTCATGAATTCATGCATGATGATCCAGATTCTGGAAAGACCGCTCTGTGACTGGTTAGTGAGAAGTGGCTGTTGTGATGAAAGGCAACTGAAAAGTTGCTTAATACACAGTGGAAGATATCTGTATTATTAAAGGCATTAATTTGTCGGCTGTTTTTAATATATCGAAAAATCATCTGAATCTCGAAAAGGTTTGAGTAACATAGGTACTGTATTTGCCGATGGCCAATCAAAAACATACACATTGAAATTTCCAAAACAAGAAAAGACTGACCAGAGACATTTCAATGAGACTGTCACAGGTGATGAAACATCTTTTTGAACCCAACTAAATAGAAAATAATAAAGTTTTGTTTCGTGAAAATAAACACTGACCACAAATTACTTGATGTAGTCAGACTGTCAAGAGAGTTTTATGTGTTTTATTTTTCAATGCAAAAGTTCTGGTCATACAGGTACTTATGCCCGACTCTGCTGGAGTTAGTGGGCATTTTTATGTCTCCAGAGTGTTACCAAAAGTTTGAAATACTACCATACCACCCATCCATTAGAGTACCCAAGGTATCCATATGCTCCATGACAACATGCCAGTGCATAAATCTGCCATCCCAACCAACTTCCTGAAGGACCACAACAAAAAACTTTTCCACATCCTCCGTACAGGTCTGATGTAGCTCCAGTAGATTTTTGGCTGCATCTCATTATCAAAGATTCACTGAGGGGCAGAGGATCTGAAATCCAACATGAGGTTGGGAGTTCAGATTTCCTATGTATGCAAAATGGCATTTAATAAATGGATAATCTGACTGATAAAGTGTGTTGAGGTGCACGGGAAGTACATCAAGAGAATGTGCTTACATACTGTTCACTAATGAAGAATGTTGTTGTACAGTGCACTAATATTAATAAAGTTTTAAATACCACTTGTACCATCACAAGAACCCTATTGAAAATATCCACATGTGGATAAACTCTTTGCTGACAGATATCTGTGCTGCAATGTATTTGGAATTTGCACTGCCATTTAATATTGTTCACAGCACCTACACCAGTAAGTTTACAGGTATTCTGGTACTTGTGGGATTTTATATATTGCTGGTAAATCTCTCAACATCTTAGCATTTCTTCTTCACAAAACAAATTATGAACATAAGGATATTTGTCTGTTATAGCCTTAAGGCTTCTGCAGAACTGAAAGCCATGGCTGCCTGTCTTTTCATCACTTGTACAAAGCAAGATGCAGTGCCAGTTCTGGCATTTCGACAATTTGTCTGACACTTAACTATACCTGTAACATCTCAAGCATTCACAGAGCACTCCAACATTTTGGTATTTCTGAGTCTACTCACACACACACACACACACAGACACACACACACAAAATATATATATATATATATATATATATATATATATAAAGACCACAGAGTAGATCAAACAAAAGTGGGTTTCAAAGATGCATGATCTTTTATATGCAGAGAAGAGTCCTGCATGTGGATTTGAAAGAAGGAGCATATCAAAGCATCTACAGATTTTGATTACAGGTGATTATTCAAAATAAAGAATAAATTAAACAAACACACCTAATTAGCACCCAATACTAGAAACAGCATACATGAGGCAATAGTATATACAGTTATTCATGCATGGGGAAACAAGACTTCAAACATTTTACACAATAACTCAAGTCATACATGCATGAAGAAACAACACCTTCAACATCTTACACAGAAACTCCAGTCATACATGCATGAAGAAACAATACATTCAAATTTTAAACAGTAACCCCGGTTATTCATGCATGAAGAAATAAGACCTACAACAATGTAAACAGTTACTTCTAGTTATTCATTCATAGGGAAAAAAGTCCCACAACACTGTAAACTGTATCATTGACAAATACGGAAACAAGACCTTTAACATTTTATACAGGATCTCCAGTAATTGATGCATCTAGAAAAAAAAATGTAGAAGGCCTCATTTAAGTTTGCTCAGTTGACCAAATGAGCTCCTTCTTCAAATAAAGCCATTATAATTATTATATTTATTATTATTATTATTATTATTATCATTAAATCTACATGATTTTATGAGTACCTCTGTCACTCATGCATGGGGAAACAAGATATACAGTAGTCATTCATGCATAGTAAAACAAAACTTTCAACATTTCAACAGTATTTCCAGTCATTCATGCAAGGGCAAATAAGACCTTCAACATCGTAAACATTATCTCCCATCATTCATGCATGGGGAAACAAAACATACAATATTGTAAACCATATGATAGTTCTGTACTGAATCTTACTTCAAACATCATTTCAAAATACCACAAGACAATTTATTGCAAAAACAATTTGTGTATAAAAAAAAAAGAATCTTGACTTGTGGCCTTGTGAAGTGGGGCAGGGGTGGGGAATTTTTTCACTCAGGTCTATAATGCTTTGGCATTTTTTTATATAGGCTTGTCATTGGAGTTTCACAGGATTCTAAAGTTTCATGACTTTGAAATAAATAATTAAAATAAAAACAAAGTTTTCATTCACATTATTTGAAAGAAATCAAATTGTCGGAGAGCATATGCTTTGGAATTCTTCTCTTTTCTTACTACATGTACCTCCAGCATTCTGTCAGGAGGTACTGGTGGCCGAGTGGTCCGAGGTGCTCACCTTTACTTATCATTGACATCTCACCTCTGTTCACATGGGTTCAGATCTCGGCTCAGCCAATGTGGGTAAGTGAAAAAGCTTGCCAGTAACTTCCCATGGGTCAGTGGCTCTTCCTAAGGTTTTCCAGGTTCTTCCTCCACAAAATATACTGGCTACAATGCACACCTTATCATGTCCTGAAAAATGGCATCAAACCAACAAAACCCCAAACCCAAAACTGCCAGACCACCGGCATTTCACACAAACTAGCTATGAATAGGTAGAACTAATTACTTCATTTCCTTTACATGTATAGGTAAAACAATTAATGAGCCAAGGCCAAAAAATATTGTTACTGGGATAGTAATTTGTAACTGTTTTTTAATAACAGACATAAAATAGACTACTAACAATTAAAGACTAAATTCTTTGGACTGTGAATCAGTCATTTAGATTCATATTACATATATGGTGTCTTGACTGAACAGTTAGTAGCTTACACATACAAGGGTCCAATGTCTACGGAGTGTAAGCAATGTGGTGTTCTGGGCTAGAAAACACAACTGACTGAATCATGCTAATTTGAAATAAATGGCACCAAAAAATCAAGAGAGAGTGCACAAATGATGTATACAATATTGAAACATGACCATTATGTCTTCATTAAATCATTCTTATTTTTCGGAAATTTTCCACATTATTTGAAACTAAGGTGGAAATTTTCTACCTAACTTTTCTGTGTTAGAATGGACCCCAGACAATGGAAAGAACAGGCCATCAATTTTTTTGAAAGAATAAGTACTTGATATTGAAAAGTTGATTCTGGGTATTGGAAGAGCAGACCCTGGTACTATCACCAATACAAAACATGTATGTACTCTTCAGCTATACCATCTTCACTAGCTGTCAATCCACTTTGTTTCACACTGATGTTGAATAAACAGGACCAAAAACCTATGGCTATCAAAGATGCAGTTATTACTTGCAGTCCCGCATATACATAAATAACACATATATGCACTGAGTGCATCCAGTCACGTGTGTGTGTGTGTGTGTGTGTGTGCGTGTGCATGTGTGTGTGTGTGTGTGTGTGTGTGTATTTGCTTGATTACAGTTGAGACTGAGGACCTATTATCAGGTGTGTGTATATATATATATATATATATATATATATATATATATATATATATATATATATATATATGT